>UESW01001308.1:62013-279270 GCA_900491605.1 Calamus simplicifolius
AGAAAAATTATCTTGAGTGATCATTGCTTAATTGCTGACAATGCTAACATAAATGAAATTAGTTGGTTGTGGCATCGTAGATTAGGTCATGCAAGCACACACCTTATTTCAAAACTAATTAAAATGGATTTAGTTAAAGGATTACCTAAACTAGATTTTGAAAATAATAAAATATGTGATGCATGTCAATTTGGAAAACAAACTAGAAGTTCTTTCAAATCTAAAAACATTGTTTCAACTTCTAGGGCATTAGAGCTACTTCACATGGACCTTTTTGGACCAACTAGAACCACAAGTCTAGGAGGAAAGAAATATGGTCTAGTGATTGTAGATGATTATTCTAGATATACTTGGGTAATGTTTTTAGCTCACAAAGATGAGACTTTCTCGATATTCCTGAAATTCTTCAAGAAAGTCACAAATGAGAAAAACACTACTATAGTATCTCTAAGAAGTGATCATGGAACAGAATTTGAAAATCACCTATTTGAAAATTTCTGCACTGAAAATGGAATTAATCATAATTTTTCAGCCCCTAGGACTCCACAACAAAATGGTGTAGTTGAAAGGAAAAATAGGACTCTAGAAGACATGGCCCGTACCATGCTATGTGAAAGCAACTTACCAAAGTATTTTTGGGCGGAAGCAATTAACACAGCATGTTACATCTTAAATAGAGCTTTAATAAGACCAATATTAAAGAAAACACCTTATGAATTATGGAATGAAAGAAAACCAAATATAAAATACTTTCATGCATTTGGATGTAAATGTTTCATTCATAATAATGGTAAAAACAACTTAGGAAAATTTGATGCTAAATCTGATGAAGGAATTTTTCTAGGTTATTCAACAACTAGTAAGGCATATAGAATCTTTAACAAGAAAACCTTAGTAGTTGAAGAATCCATTCATGTAGTTTTTGATGAATCTTTAGCAACTGGATCTGAAAAGATTGATGATGAGGAAGATACAAACATAATTGAAAAAGATCTTGAAAAACTTAATATTGAAGTATCTTCTGATCATGAACAAGAGGCTAAAGATGATGATTCACATAAGGACGATGATCAATATTGATCATAATGATATAGATCTTCCAAGAGACTGGAGATATGCTCATAGTCATCCTAAGGAATTGATTATAGGCGATCCATCTCAAGGAATAAGAACTAGATCATACATGAGAAATATTAGTAATCATCTTGCATTTGTATCACAAATTGAACCTAAAACTATAGAAGAAGCTGAAAAAGATAATAATTGGATGTTAGCTATGCAAGAAGAACTAAATCAATTTACTAGAAATAATGTTTGGACTTAGTTGAAAGACCTAAAAATCATTCAGTAATAGGATCAAAATGGGTTTTAGAAATAAACTAGATGAAAATGGCATAGTAATTAGAAACAAAGCTAGATTGGTTGCTAAAGGATATAATCAAGAAGAAGGTATTGATTTTGATGAAACCTTTGCACCAGTAGCTAGATTAGAAGCCATTAGGCTATTACTTGCATTTGCATGTCATATGAATTTAACTTATTTCAAATGGATGTAAAAAGCGCATTTTTAAATGGATTTATAATGAAGAAGTTTATGTAGAACAACCACCAGGTTTTGAAGATCACGAATTTTCAAATCACGTTTTTAAATTGCACAAAGCTTTATATGGTTTGAAACAAGCACCTAGAGCTTGGTATGATAGGTTAAGTAAATTCTTAATAGAAAATGATTTTACAAGAGGAAATGTTGATAAAACTTTTTTTGAAAAGAAAAAGTAAAGATTTACTTGTAGTACAAATATACGTAGATGACATTATTTTTGGTGCTACTAACGATTCTCTTTGTCAAGAATTTGCAAAGTTGATGCAGGGAGAATTCGAGATGAGCATGATGGGAGAACTCAACTTCTTCCTTGGACTCCAGATCAAACAAGCAAAGGAGGGAATCTTTATCAACCAAACCAAATACACAAAGAACTACTCAAAAAGTTTGGTATGGAAACAATGAAACCCCTCGGAACTCCAATGAGTCCTTCATGCAAGCTGGACAAAGATGAAGAAGGTAAAAAGGTTGATCAAAAGTATTATCGAGGTATAATCGGATCCCTTCTTTATTTAACAGCAAGTAGACCAGATATATGTTTTCAGTATGTTTATGTGCTAGATTTCAATCTGAACCTAAAGAATCACATTTAATAGCTGTTAAAAGAATTTAAGATACTAAATGGAACAAAAAATGTAGGTTTATGGTATTCTAGAGACTCACATTAAACCTAATTGCATATTCAGATTCTGATTATGCTGGATGTAAATTAGATAGAAAAGCACAAGTGGTGCATGCCAATTCTTAGGAAGTAACTTAATCACATGGTTTAGCAAAAAGCAAAATTCAGTTGCATTATCAACTACTGAAGCTGAATATGTAGCAGCTGGAA
This sequence comes from Calamus simplicifolius, assembly GCA_900491605.1. Taxonomy (NCBI): domain Eukaryota; kingdom Viridiplantae; phylum Streptophyta; class Magnoliopsida; order Arecales; family Arecaceae; genus Calamus; species Calamus simplicifolius. The sequence continues at coordinate 64,449 of UESW01001308.1, forward strand.
GTTGCTGTGCGCAAATCCTATGGATTAAGCGACAACTTGAAGACTATGGTATCACACTTGATAAAACACCCATAAGATGTGATAACACTAGCGCAATCAATTAACTAAAAATCCAATTCAACACTCAAGAACAAAACACATAGAAATTAGATATCATTTTATAAGGGAACATGTAGCTAATGATGAAATTTGTTTAGATTATGTAAACACTGAAGAACAATTAGCTGACATATTACAAAACCTTTAAATGAAGAAAGATTTGTTATCTTAGAGGAGAGTTAGGAATTTGTAATCCATTGAATGAATTTGAAACCCCTAAGAAATTATCTAGAATTCTTTCAAATCTTAAGGAAATCTTATCTAGAATTCATATTGATCTATTAAAATCCAATGATTTTTTATCAATTTCTATGATCAATTCCGGACACATTTCAGATTCTCTGAAACTTTATATTTTTCTCTGAAATGGTCTCGGAGCCGACTCGAGAGTATCGGAGTCGACTCGAGTTTCTGCTGAAACTCAGGAGTCGACCCCTCTCTGAGCGAGTCGACTCGAGATCGGGTTGCTCTGTGACTACCCGGAGCCGACTCCACACTTTGCGCGAGTCGACTCGACGTGGTCCCAGTCGATTTTTCTAGGGCACGAGTCGACCCGACGGACATTTCATCTTCCAAATCTTCCAAATCTCTCTCCAAAACTTTCCCAAAACCTCCAAACCTTAAAACCCTTGATTAACCTCCACAAGATCAATGGCACCAAAACCCGTGGAGCTAGCTTGGAGCGGCCGGATGAAGAGAAGAAGACCGTGACGACCCGTCGCGAGCCGTCCGAGCGGATTCCACCTCTCCTCTTCCTCCGAGTGCTTCTCCTGCTGCCACCTCTCAGGTAGATCGCCTAGCCGTAGAGTTATTACACCGGAAGAAAGGTGGATTTTAATTATTTGAGAATGAGGGTTTTCTTGTAGGTAGACAATTAATTGAGATGGGATTGAGAAAATATGTTCATTGGATTGCCCAACCTACCCCACTTGGTTAAAGAGTTTTACAAGAATTTGTCTAGAGGAGATGATGGATTGGTCAGCTGTTAGAGGCATGGATAAATGTCACTGGATTTCTCTCAAGACTTTTGAATTACCTTGTCTGGACCTTCTACATTTTCCCTGAGATAGGATCTCCAGCTTCATCAAGATTGTTAAATAGAAATTGTTGGATTTGAAGAAGTCTTTGCAAGTCAACTACCTTTGGAATTAAGGCTTCTCCACAACATTGCAGCAGGATTCTGTTCCCAAGACTGGCAGGTTTGACTATGTATCTGAGAGAGATATTTTTGTTATGGATGCTGTAGTTCTGGGAAACCTATCAATCTTCCGATGATAATTTGGTATATGCTGACTGTGGGGAAGAGAAATCAAGTTACCCTATGGCATGGATTTAACTAAGATTATTTCAAAGCCAAGGGATTTATTTCAGTGATAGTGAGCCAAGAAATTTAAGACATACTGATTACTATACTTTGGCTACTATTCATCGCATGGGTTTGTAAGAAAATGGAAGTTGGGAAAGGAAAAATGTTGGAGGATAGAGCCGCTGATGTTGAGGCACCCAGACCTTCTGTTAGACATTCATCACCTGAGCCTCCTAGTTCTTCTGTTCCAGTTCCGGCCCCTTCTCATGCTCCAATGTTTGATCAGCCATCTTCTTCATCAGTTGGTTTTTCTGATCTTCAGTTAGATCAGCTCAAGAGTCTTCTTGATGCTCAAGAGGATAGAATGAAGACTGAGTTTGAAGTAAATTTATGAATCTTAAAGAAACTTCTATTCATTAGTGATCGAATTGCAAGATTGAATCTACTCTTAGCTCATCTACTGAGTCCTTAAGTGGTGATTTAAAGAATATTTTTGAGAACTTAAGGACATTTGTGGTGATGGGAGACTTATGCAAAGTGCAACGCCGAGCTTCAAGACAAATTTTAACTGCTTGTACTTTGTGATGAAAGACTAAAGATTATGTAAGCTTCAAACTGAATGGAATGAAAAATTGTAGATCACTTAACAAGAATTGTAAGGAACATTTTTGATGTAATGGATGTTTACTTTCAATGTAATGAAATTTATATTATGATTTATATTTTGATATAATGAAGTAATGAAAAGTTAGTTTTGAATGTTCAATGAAGTTTGATTTGATTGTACTTCTCTTATTTATCAATGAATCTCATTCATGTTAAAGCATATCTTAAATCGTGAATGTGATTGTGTTTGATGCTTCTCTACCTTTTTGTTGATTACAAAAAAGGGGGAGAGTTTTATACATGATGTATATGCATATTAAACAATTTTTAATATGAGGGGGAGAGCATAAGAGAATGAATGAAAAAGCAATTTAGATGAAAATGCTGAATTTTGACATTAAACTTGTTGAGTTTAAATTGAATGAATGATATTTATTTGAGTTCATAGGGGGAGCTACCTCATTGAGGGGGAGCCTTAACATGAAAATTAAATAAATTCTTTCAATTAATCATGCATATACTCAATGTTTTTGTCATCATCAAAAAGGGGAGATTGTTGGGGAAATTATTGAAAATAATTGCCCCAACTTTATTGATTTTGATGATTTCCAAAAGCCATGAGTATATTAAAAGATGCAATGAATTTATTTACATGAGCAATGAATTTATTTATCAAATCAATGAGTATGTTAAGTATGACTATAATCAATTGGAAAGTAGCTTTGAGCTCCATGTTTAAGCTTTCAAAAAGAAATTTTTATACTTCATATTTCAATCAATGATTTTTGGAACATGTCTTGAATTGATTCTTAATGTCAAATTTATTGTATTCAAGTCAAAAATTATTTAAAATTAATTGGATGAATTTAAAGTCAATCAGAAAATTTCTGATTTTTGATACGTTCCCGAGCCGACTCTAGAGTTTCAGAGTCGACTCCCTCAGTATACAGAGATTCCTGATTTTCTCGAGTCGACCCCTGGATTTCAAGAGTCGACCCCTGAATTTCGAGCCGACTCCATGACTGTGAGAGTCGACTCGCTCAGACCAGAGAGTTATTTTTTGAGCACTTCTCGAGTCGACTCCCCTTTTCTCGAGTCGACTCCCGACTTCAGGAGCCGACACCTTATTTTTCGCGAGTCGACCCTTATCTTCTGAATGTTTCTATTTTTGGTAATCGCGTCTTCGAGCCGACTCCCCAAAGCTCGAGTCGACTCACAAATCTGGGCGCGATTTTTCGATGACAACTCAGCCCAACGGTAAGATTTTTCAATAACGGCTATTTTTCTTTGTTTCTAACGGATATATTTTTGCAGATTCTATAAATAGAGAGCTCTTTTCAAATCAAAAAAGATATAGATCAAAGAGAAAGAAAAGAGAGAAAATCTTTCAAAAGAGGAAAAACAGAGCGTCATTTGAAAAATCCCAGATTCAAAAATAGAGTGAAAAAAGGAGTGAAATCAAAGGAGACTTCATCTGTGCTCAAGTTCATCAATCCAAAAAGTCTAGAAGAAAATCCAAGAGCCATTCAAGATCAAATCAAGAGATTTTCAACATTCAAAGAAAGGGAGAAAAGTTCAAATCAACTCCAACATTCAATCCGTGAAGAATCTGAGCTGAGGCCCGATTCCACACTTCAAAGGAGTTGAGGAAAAGAAGAAAAGAAGAAAAGCCTGCACTCAAATCGAATCTAAACAGGCCCTTCTAAACTTTGCTTTTATTTTGAAATATCTGCTCAAAAGGAGCTGTTTTGTACTAAACTCATATTGTTATCTTGTTGTTTGCTAATTCAATCAGTGGATTGAATTAGTGGAGGTAGTTTACCTCGGCACAAGCTAAGGATAGCTTGTGTGTTGGGTTTTGTGCTGGTGAGCCCGTGTAAAACCGGCTGGGTTCGTTGTGATCCCGGAAAAATAACAAGTTTGAGTTGTGAGCTTGTAAAACAACTCGGCTGTAATCTAGAAGATTATAGTGTGGACCCAAGTGGAGCTTGGGAGTGGACGTAGGTATTGGATACACCGAACCACTATAAAATCTTTGTGTTTGCCGTGTCTATTTGTCTCTCTCTCTTGCTATTGTGCTTTAACTTGAATTAATTATGTATATCTTCTCATCAATAGTTTAAATTGTTTTAAAAGGCTTAATTTTTAAAATACCCAATTCACCCCCCCTCTTGGGTTGCCATCTGGGCCAACAAGTATAAAATCATTGTTGATAAATTTATGTATAGTTTAGAAAAATTAAATTTACTTTTAAGTAATCAAAGAGCAGTTTTTGATAAAGCCAGATTAGGTTATAGACCTCACATGAAACAAAAATTTGTAAGCAATTTCTTCATTAAGAAAACAACCAAGAATGATGTTTCATGTTATCATTGCAACAAGAAAGGTCATAAATCTTATGAATGCAATTTTAGAAAAACTAATAAGAATTTAAATATTAAAGGTAAGAAAATATGGGTTTCAAAAGGAATAATTTTTATTGCGACTAACCATGAAGGACCCAAGGAAGCTTGGGTACCTAAACAGAAAGTTTGATCATCTTGCAGGAGTGTTTTGCGGACAAAGGATCAAAACGAAAGTGGTATCTTGATAGTGGCTGATCAAGACACATGACAGGTGACAAAGATCAATTCATCACCCTTGAAGATAAAAGAGGAGGAGTTGTTACTTTTGGAGAAAATGGCAAAGGCCAAATTATGGGATTTGGTAAAATTCAAATAACTCCATCCACTTTTATTGAGAATGATTTATATGTTGATGATTTAAAGCATAATTTAATTAGCATTAGCCAATTGTATGATAAAGGTTTCAAAGTTTCATTTGAAGCTTCTATTTGCATTGTTTCTAATCCCATTAACAATAGCATTGTATTTATTGGAAATAGAAATGACAATGTATATCTAATTGATTTAGACAATTTGTCTATTAGTAATTATTGCTTTGTTGCTGATAATGCTAATGTAAATGAGATTGGATGGTTATGGCATCGTAGATTAGGTCATGACAGCACACACCTAATTTCAAAATTAATTAGAATGGATTTAGTTAAAGGACTTCCAAAGTTAGATTTTGAAAATAATAGAATTTGTGATGCATGTCAATTTGAAAAACAAACTAGAAATTCTTTCAAATCTAAAAATATTATTTTCACTTCTAAACCACTTGAACTACTTCACATGGACCTTTTTGGACCTACTAGAACCACTAGTTTAGGAGGAAAGAAATATGGTCTTGTGATAGTAGATGATTATTCTAGATTCACTTGGGTATTATTTTGGCTCATAAAGATGAGACTTTCTCGATATTCCTGAAATTCTTCAAGAAAATCACAAATGAGAAAAATACTACCATAGTGTCTCTTAGAAGTGATCATGACACAGAATTTAAAAATCATCTATTTGAAAATTTTTGCATTGAAAATGGTATTCATCATAATTTCTCTACACCTAGGACACCCCAACAAAATGGAGTCGTAGAAAGAAAGAATATGACTTTAGAAGACATGACCCGTACCATGCTATGTGAAAGCCAACTCCCAAAATACTTTTGGGCGGAAGCCATAAACACGGCATGTTACATCTTAAATAGAGCCTTAATTAGATTAATTCTTAAGAAAACTCCTTATGAATTATGGTATAATAGAAAACCAAACATAGGTTATTTTCATGCATTTGGTTGTAGATGTTTTATTCATAATAATGGTAAAGACAACCTTTGGAAGTTTGATGCAAAATCTGATGAAGGCATATTCTTAGGATATTCAACATCTAGTAAAGCCTATAGAGTATTTAACAAGAGGAACTTAATTGTAGAAGAATCTATTCATGTAGTTTTTGATGAGTCTTTAGCATCAAGTTTAGAAAAGATTGATGATGAGGAAGATACAAATTTGCTTGAAAGAGATATTAAAAAATTAAATATAGATGTATCTTCAGACCATGAATAAGAAGCTAAAGATGATGATTCTCCTAGGGTTGATGTTATTGATACTAATCATAATGATGTAGATCTGCCTAGAGATTGGAGATATTCTTATGGTCATCCTAAAGATTTAATCATAGGTGATCCATCTCAAGGAGTAAGAACTAGATCATCAATGAGGAACATCAATAATCATCATGCATTTGTATCTCATATAGGACCTAAAACTATTGAAGAAGCTGAAAAAGATAGTAATTGGATGATAGCTATGCAAGAGGAATTAAATCAATTTACTAGGAATAATGTATGGACCCTTGTAGATAGACCTAAAGATTACTCTGTAATAGGATCTAAATGGATATTTAGAAATAAATTAGATGAAAATAGCGTAGTAATTAGAAATAAAGCTAGATTATTTGCAAAAGGATATAATCAAGAAGAAAGAATTGATTTTGATGAAACTTTTGCACTTGTAGCTAGAGTAGAAGTAATTAGACTATTGCTTGCATTTGCATGTCATATGAACATTAATTTATTTCAAATGGATGTTAAAAGTGCATTTTTAAATGGTTTTATAAATGAGGAAGTTTATGTAGAACAACCCCCAGGTTTTGAAGATCATGAATTTCTAAATCATGTTTTTAAATTACACAAAGTACTTTATGGTTTAAAATAAGCACCTAGAGCTTGGTATGATAGATTAAGCAAATTTCTAATTGAAAATAAATTTTCTAAGGAAATATTGATAAAACCTTATTTTTGAAAAGAAAAGCTAAAGATTTATTGGTAGTACAATTTTATGTAGATGATATTGTATTCGGTGCTACTAAGAATCTTTTGTGTTAAGAATTTGCTAAGTTAATGCAGGGTGAATTCGAGATGAGCATGATGGAAGAACTCAACTTCTTCCTGGAACTCCAAATCAAACAAGAAAGAGAGGGAATCTTCATCAACCAAACAAAGTATATAAAAGAAATTCTCAAGAAGTTTGGTATGGAACAAGTCAAACCTCTCGGAACACCAATAAGTCCTTCATGCAAGTTAGATGAAGATGAAGATGGTAAGTCTGTTGATCAAAAGCATTATAGAGGTATGATCGGTTCACTACTTTATTTAACAGCTAGTAGACCAAATATCATGTTTGCAATATACTTATATGCACGATATCAATCTGAACCTAAAGAATCTCACTTAATTGTAGTAAAAAGAATACTTGGATATCTAAATGGAACAAAAAATGTAGGATTATGGTATTCTAGAGACTCAACATTAAATTTGATTGCTTATACTGATTCTGATTATGTTGGTTGTAAATTAGATAGAAAGAGTACAAGTGGTGCATGCCAATTTTTAGGAAGTAACTTAATCTCTTGGTTTAGCAAAAAGCAAAATTCGATTGCATTATCAACTGCTGAAGCTGAATATGTTGCAGCTAAAAGTTGCTGTGCTCAAATCCTTTGGATTAAGCGACAACTTGAAGATTATGGTATAACACTTGATAGAACGCCAATTAGATGTGATAACACTAGTGCAATCAATTTAACTAAGAATCCAATCCAACATTCAAGAACTAAACACATTGAAATTAGATATCATTTTATTAGAGAACATGTAGCTAATAATGACATTTATCTTGATTATGTTTGTACTGATGAACAATTAGCTGACATGTTTACAAAACCCCTAAGTGAAGAAAGATTTGTTATCTTAGAGAGAATTAGGAGTTTGTGATTCATTAGAATGAATTTTAAATCTCCTAGGAATGATTATCTAGAATTCAATCATTTTTCCTAATTTTCTTATAATTTTAAGGATGATTTATCTAGATATTTGAACCCCTTGATTCATCATATTTCAAAGTTGATTTAGCCAAAATTTGATGTCAATCCAGACAAGTTTTAGATCCTTTGAAACTCTCGTATTTTTTTTTTCTGAAACTATCTTGGAGCCGACTCCACTGGTATCGGAGTCGACTCCTATTTTGTCTGAGACTTTGGAGCCGACACATGCTTTTCTAGAGTCGACTCTACTTCGGGCGCTGACTGTGTTAGCGACCTGGAGCCGACACCTCGGTTTGCGGGAGTCGACTCCAAATGGTCCCAGGTTGACTTATTTAGGGCAAAGTCGACACCTCCATCATTTCACTCAACACCAAGGCTTTCCAAATTCTTCCAAACTCTTCCTAAAACCTTAAATTTCTCAAATTAACCTCTCCCTAGCACTCAATGGCACCTAAGCGTAGAGGATCGTTGTTTGAAGGTAGAGTGACTATGGGGAAGTGAACGACAAGGCATCCGACGCGTGAACCCACTCCGAGTTCTTCCTCTAGCTCAACCGCATCCACTCCTAGTGTTATACCTAGCCCCTCCTCACCTCAAATTGATACCCTAGCCGGCCGAATCATCACCATGGGTAGAAAAGTGGATTTTCATTTTTTCAAGGCCGAAGGATTTTCTATTGGACGATAAATCAAGGAGCTCGGTTGGGAAAAGGTATGTTCTTTGGACGTTCCCACATATCCGGCCCTAGTTAAAGAATTCTATTTCAATTTGTTAAGAGGAGATGGAGGATTAGTCAGTATGGTTAGAGGAAGAAGAATCCATCTTACATCTGAGATTTTGGGTAATCTTTTAGAAATTCTAGTTGTTGGATTAATTGCAAACAACCACAGTGATAGAGCAAGAGCATTATTAAGGATGTTAGGAACAGAGTTTGCTGAGTTTGAAGAAGTTAGGGCAAACCAGTTGCCCATTGAGCTTAGACTTTTACATAATATATATGGTAGGATCTTGTTTCCTAAAACCGGTAGATTTGAGTATGTCTCAGAGCGAGACATAGTGATTATGGACAGTGTTCTGATGGGTCAGCCAATTAACCTAGCAGGTATGATGATATGGTACATGGCTGAGGCTGGGAGCAAGAAGAGATCGACCTTGCCTTATGGAATGATCTTGACCATGGCATTCTAGAGTCAGGGTATAGTTATTTCAGATAGTGAGCCCATGAAAAACCTTAGGCACACAGATTATTACAGTCTTGCTACAGTGCATCGAATGGGATTTGTAAAGGTGGATGGCAGATGGGAAAGGAAAGGACTTCTGGAGAGAGCAGCTGATATGGGAGCTACTGCACCATCAGAGGCTGGTCCATCGATGAGGCATCCTTCACCAGAGCCTAGCAGATCATCACCACCACCGGCACCTACTCCAGTTCCTGCACCTGTACCCCTATCTGTTCCTACTGCTGGTTTTTCTAGTGTTCAGTTAGAGCAGCTTAAGGAGTTATTTGGTATTCATGAAGAAATAATGAAGATTGAATTAGATAGTAGATTGCTTAGTATAAGAGAAATGTGTTACTCTTTGGAAGACAAAATTAGAAGCATTGAGTCATCCCTTGGATCATCTTCAGAAGCCTTGAAGATAGAGTTAATGCAAATATTTGAAAAGATCAAGGATATAGGAGGAGACTCAGATATATATTCAAAGTGCAATGCTGAATTATAAGAGAAAATTACAGTGGCATCTGCATTTATTGACAGAAGATTGAATGATTTTATCAAGATTCAAAGTGAAGGAATGGGAAAGATTCTTGAAGAGCTCAAAAGACTTATTAGATTTTGATGTTTTTTGATGTTTGATTTACATTTTGATGTACTTAGTCTTTGAAGTTCAGGTTGTATTTTTGATGTAATTAGAAGTTGATGTTTAGCTTAATATATTTTGATGTTTTGATGTAATTGAAGTAACATTTTGTTATAGTTGAATGATGTATGAAAGCAATTATGATGTAATGTTTTGATGCTTTAATGAATATCATATTTGCTATCTTTGAACTTTGATATTGAGTGACTTGAATTGAATTTTGATTCACTTAATGTTTAATGCATTGATACTATTTGCAACTTCTTAACCTTTTTGTTGATTATAAAAAAGGGAGAGAAGTAAATGATATTTGTATATGCATAAAAGTTATAATTGAATGTACAATGGGGAGAATATAATAAAGAGAATGACACTTAAGAATAATACTTCAATGATACATTTATATCAAATGAATTCAAGATATGTATGAAGATTCAATGAATTTAACATATGCACAAATTTAGGGAGAGATACCTCATTAAGGGGAAGCTTAACCTTTATTTTAAATTGAGTAGTAATTATGCATTAATTGCTTATGCATATACTCAGTATTTTTGTCATCATCAAAAAGGGGGAGATTGTTGACCCAATTATGATTTTGATGATTAACAAAAGACATGAGTATATTCACTGTGTTTCTAACAAATTTGAGAAGTGTTTTAGGTATTAAGAATGTTTAATTATTCAAATGATACACAAAATAAGTTTTGAATTAGGTTTTAAATATAAAATATTTAAGTTCAGAACTTGGGTCGACCTATAGTGTCTGGAGCCGACACCAGGGCGTATCAGAATAGTTCTGTGATTTCGGCATGGTTTGGAGTCGACACCTGAAGCTCTGGAGCTGACTCTAACCTGAGATACAGAGAAGTGCTTTCTGTGTTAGTTTTTTGAGCTGACACCTGGAGTTCGGGAGCCGACACCTAGGATATCTAGAGCCGACTCTAACCTGAGAACAGAAAGTGTATTTTTTAGACATCGTCGGAGTCAACACCCTCGGTTTCGGGAGCCGACACCTAAATGCGGCGAGCCGACACATCACTTTTTCGGATCCGACTCCCCAACTAACTTTTTATTTACTATTTTTAGAAACCCGAGTTGGAGTCGACACCTGCAAAGTTGGTGCCGACTCCAACTTGTCAGGAATGGATTTTTAAATGTTAGAACAGACTCCAACGGTAATATTTTTTTCACCTAATCTCTAATGGCTATTTTTCTTTGAGTGTAGAAGCAATCCAAGTACCTTGCAATGGCTACTTTTCTCACCTAATCTTGGATTAAGAGATCTATAAAAAGGGAGAACCGTCCGTTTGAAAATAAGACTAAAATATTGAGCAAAATACTCAGTGAAAAAGAGAAAAATTTCAAAGAAAAATCTCTGAGTGCACGCTCATTATTTGAAGAGAGATTCAAGAGAAATTCAAAGCCTTCAAAGATAAAAAATCAGAAGATTTCCAAAAGTATTGAAGAAGTGACCAAAAGCCCCAAATTTTCAAGCTTCTCTTCAACAAGCCCTGATTCAAGAATCGAAGTTCAATCTTCATTCATCTATTCAGAAGAGAGGAGGAAAAGAAGAAAAGAAGAAAAAGCTTGCATTCAAATCACTTCAAACAGGCTTTTCTAATCCTTGCTTATTTAATTTGAATATTTGCTCATTTGAGAGCTATCTTGTATTGTAAACTTTATTTTTAAATTATTGTTTGCTAATTCAATCAGGTGGATTGAATTAGTGGAGGTAGTATACCTCGGGACAAGCTAAGGTTAGCTTGTGGTTTGGGTTATGTGCTGGTGAGCCTGAAGAAAAATCGGCTGGGTTCGTTGTGATCTCGGATAAAACAACAAGTTGGAGTTGTGAGCTTGTAAAACAACTCGACTGTAATCGGTGGGATTATAGTGTGGACCCAAGTATTGCTTGGGAGTGGACGTAGGTGTTGGATACACCGAACCACTATAAAATCTGTGTTTGCCGTGCATTTATCTCTCTCTATCTTCTCTATTTGTGCTTAACCTTTCATTCTTTCAATTCACTTGTGCACATTTACTTAGGCCATTGATTTCAAAGGGCAAAAAGAGTTAATTTTTTTAAGAACCCAATTCACCCCCCCCTCTTGGGTTGCCATCTGGGCCAACATAGGTGTTGGATACACAGAACCACTATAAAATCTTTATGTTTGCCGTGCATTTATCTCTTTCTCTCTATTTGTACCTAGCTTTAATTAATTCCATTCACTTAAGCATCTTCATATCAATCTAAATATTTTCATAGAGTTAAATTTTTTAAAGAACCCAATTCACCCCCCTCTTGGGTTGCCATCTGGGCCAACAATTGGTATCAGAGCTTGTGCTCATTTAAATTTGGTCTAACGATCAAGAGTCAAAGATCCAAATGGCAGCTCAAGTTGGATCATCTTTTTTAGAAGGTCAATCCATCAATCGACCTCCTTTATTTAATGGTACAAATTATGCTTATTAGAAAGCTAGAATGAAATTTTTTATTCAAGCACTTGACTATGAACTATGGGGCATCATAGTAAATGGTCCTCACACACCCACAATAAGAGTAGATAACATGATGATTCCTAAGTCGGAAATAGAATGGGATGAACATGATAGGAAGTTGGCTCAGCTCAATGCTAAAGCCATGAATGCTTTGTACTGTTCTTTAGATGCTAATGAGTTTAATCACATCTCTACTTGTATTTCCGCAAAAGAAATTTGGGATATATTAAAAGTTACCCATGAGGGTACTAATCAAGTTAAAGAATCTAAAATTAATATCTTAGTGCATAAATATGAATTGTTTAGCATGGAACAAACTGAAACAATCACATGCATGTACACTAGATTCCTTGATATTGTGAATGTCTTAAAAAGTCTAGGAAAAACTTATACTAATTATGAATTGGTGCACAAAATTCTTAGGTTTTTCCCAAGATCATGGGAAGCCAAGGTGACTGCAATCCAAGAAGCTAAAGACTTAAAGCTCTACCTTTGGAGGAGCTACTTGGATCATTGATGACCCATGAACTAACAATGAAATAACATCAAGAGAAAGAGGTCAAAAAGAAGAGAACCATAGCTCTTAAGGCTGCATAAATTGAAGAAAGCAGCAGTGAGGATGATGAAGATAATGATGAGACAGCTCTCCTTGCTAGAAAATTTAAGAAATTAATGCAAAGAAGGAGACCCTTCCATAAGAAAAGGTCTATAATAAAAATGAAAGGAGAAAGGAAGAAAGAGAAGGACAAAGAAAAAGAAAAAGAACCTTTGATATGTTATGAATGTAAGAAGTCGGGGCATTTCAGATATGAATATCCTCAATTAAAGAAGGGTTATAAGAAGAAGAAGGCGTATGTTGCAACATAGAGTGATAGCGAAGAATCCTCTTTCGAGGAGGAACAAAAAGAAGTTGCAAACATTTGGTTTATGGAAAACGACAATGAGGTAAGTTCTGAAACTCATGATTTTACATTTGATGAATTATATGAGCCATTTAATGAGCTAGTTAGTGACTTCAAAATTTTAAAGAAGAAAAATAAATCTTTGAAAACAGAAAATTTAAATCTTCTTAAAGAAAAAAATGAATTAACTCTTGAAATTCAAGATTTAAAAGCTAAAAAGGAAGGTTTTCTAAAAGAAAAAGAATCAATTTCTAATGAAAACATTAATTTAAAGAAAAAAGTTTATAAGTATAAAAACATTGTTGATAAACTTACATATAGCTCAGAAAAATTAAATTTACTTTTAAGTAATCAAAGAGCAGTTTTTGATAAAGCCGGATTAGGTTATAGACCTCACATGAAACAAAAATTTGTAAATAATTTCTTCATTAAGAAAACAACCAAAATGATATTTCATGTTATCATTGCAACAAGAAAGGTCATAAATCTTATGAATGCAATTTTAGAAAAATTAATAAGAATTTAAATATTAAAGGCAAGAAAATATGGGTTCCAAAAGGAATAATTTTTATTGCGACTAACCATGAAGGACCCAAGAAAGCTTGGGTACCTAAACATAAGATTTGATTATCTTGTACGAGTGTCTTGCGGCCAAAGGATCAAAACAAAAATAGTATCTTGATAGTGGCTGCTCAAGGCACATGACGGGTGACAAGGATCAATTTATTCCCCTTGAAGATAAAAGATGAGGAGTTGTTACTTTTGGAGACAATGGCAAAGGTTAAATTATGGGCCTTGGTAAAATTCAAATAACTTCATCCACCTTTATTGAGAATATTTTATATGTTGATGGTTTAAAGCATAATTTAATTAGCATTATCCAATTATGTGATAAAGGTTTCAAAGTTTCATTTGAAGCTTCTATCTGCACTGTTTCTAATCCCATTAACAATAGCATTGTATTTATTGAAAATAGAAATGATAATGTATACTTAATTAATTTAGACAATTTGTTTACTAGTAATCATTGCTTAGTTGCTGATAATGCTAATGTAAATGAGATTGGATGGCTATGGCATCGTAGATTAGGTCATGCAAGCACACACCTAATTTCAAAATTAATTAGAATGAATTTAGTTAAAGGACTTTCAAAGTTAGATTTTGAAAATAACAGAATATGTTATGCATATCAATTTGGAAAACAAACTAGAAATTCTTTTAAATCTAAGAATATTGTTTCCACTTCTAGGCCACTTGAACTACTTCACATGGACCTTTTTGGACCTACTAGAACCACTAGTCTAGAAGGAAAGAAATATGGTCTTGTGATAGTAGATGATTATTCTAGATTCACTTGGGTACTATTTTTGGCTCATAAGGATGAGACTTTCTCGATATTCCTGAAATTCTTCAAGAAAGTCACAAATGAGAAAAATACTACAATAGTGCCTCTTAGAAGTGATCATGACACAGAATTTGAAAATCATCTATTTGAAAATTTTTAAATTGAAAATGACATTCATCATAATTTCTCTGCACCTAGGACACCCCAACAAAATGGAGTCGTAGAAAGAAAGAATAGGACTTTAGAAGACATCGCCCGTACCATGCTATGTGAAAGCCAACTCCCAAAGTACTTCTGGGTGGAAGCTATAAACAGCCCTAATTAGACCAATCCTTAAAAAGACTCCCTATGAATTATGGCATAATAGGAAACCAAACATTAGTTATTTTCATGCATTGGGTTGTAAATGTTTCATTCATAATAATGGTAAAGACAACCTTGGAAAGTTTGATGCAAAATCTGATTAAGGCATATTTTTAGGATATTTAACATCTAGTAAAGTCTATAGAGTATTTAACAAGAGAAACTTAATTGTAGAAGAATCTATTCATGTAGTTTTTGATGAGTCTTTAACATCAAGTTCAGAAAAGATTGATGATGAGGAAGATACAAATTTGCTAGAAAGAGATATTAAAAAATTAAATATAGATGTATCTTCAGACCATGAACATGAAACTAAAGATGATGATTCTTCTAGGGTTGATAATATTGATACTAATCATAATGAGGTAGATCTTTCTAGAGATTGGAGATATGTCTATGGTCATCCAAAAGAATTGATTATAGGTGATCCATCTCAAGGAGTAAGAACTAGATCATCAATGAGAAATATTAAT
Source organism: Calamus simplicifolius (assembly GCA_900491605.1). Classification (NCBI taxonomy): domain Eukaryota; kingdom Viridiplantae; phylum Streptophyta; class Magnoliopsida; order Arecales; family Arecaceae; genus Calamus; species Calamus simplicifolius. The sequence continues at coordinate 79,604 of UESW01001308.1, forward strand.
AATCATCTTGCATTTGTATCTCAAATTGAACCTAAAACCATCGAAAAAACCAAAAAAGATAGTAATTGGATGTTAGCTATGCAAGAGGAATTAAATCAATTTACTAGGAATAATGTATGGTCCTTATTTGATAGACCTAAAGGTCATTCGGTTATAATATCTAAATGGGTATTTAGAAATAAATTAGATGAAAATGGCATAGTAATTAGAAATAAAGCTAGACTAGTTGCAAAAGGATATAATCAAGAAAAATGAATTGATTTTGATGAAACTTTTGCACCTGTAGCTAGATTGGAAGCAATTAGACTATTACTTGCATTTGCATGTCATATGAATATCAATTTATTTCAAATGGATGTTAAAAGTATATTTTTAAATGGATTTATAAATAAGAAAGTTTTTGTTGAACAACCATCAGGTTTTGAAGATCATGAATTTCTAAATCATGTTTTTAAATTACACAAAGCACTTTATAGTTTAAAACAAGCATCTAGAGCTTGGTATGATAGGTTAAGCAAATTTCTAATTGAAAATGATTTTTTTAGAGAAAATGTTGATAAAACCTTATTTTTAAAAAGAAAAGATAAAGATTTATTAGTAGTACAAATATATGTAGATGATATTGTATTCGGTGCTACTAACAATCTTTTGTGTCAACAATTTGCTAAGTTAATGCAGGGTGAATTCGAGATGAGCATGATGGAAGAACTCAATTTCTTTCTAGGACTACAAATCAAACAAAGTAAAGAAGGGATTTTCATCAACCAAACAAAGTATACAAAGGAAATTCTCAAGAAGTTTGGAATGGAATCAATCAAACCCCTTGGAACACCTATGAGTCCATCATGCAAATTAGATAAAGATGAAGATGGTAAGAAAGTTGATCAAAAGCATTATAGAGGTATGATCGGATCTCTACTTTACTTAACAGCAAGTAGACCAGATATTATGTTTGTTGTCTATCTATGTGCTAGATTTCAGTCTGAACCTAAAGAATCTCACTTAATTGCAGTAAAAAGAATACTTAGATATTTGAGTGGAACTAAAAATGTAGGATTATGGTATTCTAAAGACTCAACAGTAAATTTAATTGCTTATTCTGATTCTGACTATGCTGGATGTAAATTAGATAGAAAGAGTACAAGTGGTGCATGTCAATTTTTAAGAAGTAACTTAATCTCTTGGTTTAGCAAAAAGTAAAATTCGGTTGCATTATCTACTACTAAGGCTGAATATGTTGCAGCTGGAAGTTGCTATGCTCAAATCCTTTGGATTAAGCTACAACTTGAACATTATGGCATAACACTTGATAAAACTCCTATAAGATGTGATAACACTAGTGCAATAAACTTAACTAAAAATCCAATCCAACATTTAAGAACTAAGCATATTGAAATTAGATATCATTTTATTAGAGAACATATAGCTAATAATGATATTTATCTTGATTATGTTTGTACTAATGAATAATTAGCTGACATATTTACAAAACCTTTGAGTGAAGAGAGATTTTGTTATCTTAGAGGAGAGTTAGGGATTTGTGACCCATTGGAATGATTTTGAAACCTCTAAGAATAACTATCTAGAATTCAGTTGATTTCTTGAAAGTTCTTTCATGATTCTAAGGACAATTCATCTAGATAGTTGAACCATTTGATTCACCACATTCCAAAGAATTTTATCCAATTTATTGATTATTCTTTTGACAAGTTTTGGATCGTTGAAACTCCTATTTTTTTCTTCTGAAACTGTCTTGGAGTTGACACCCTAGTCAGTGGAGTCGACACCTCTTCTGTGTCACTCTCGGTCTGAGACCTTGGAGCCAACACCCGCCTTAGTGGAGCCGACTCCAGTTTGGGCGCTAACTGAGTTAGCGACTTGGAGTCGACACCCGACTTTGCAGGAGTTGATACCTTGTGGTCCCATTTTAACTATTTTAGGGCAGAGTCGACACCTTTTTATCCCTAATCATTTCCAATCTCTTCCAAAATTCTCTCCAAGCCTCCCAAACTTAGAATCCATCAAATCAACCATTCCCTAGGATTCAATGGCACCAAAGCGAAGGGGATCAATCTTTGGAGCTCCCGTGGCGACAAGAAAGAGGAGTGAGAGGTGTCCGGCTCCTCAACCATCGCCCAGCTCAGATTCTTCATCTTCATTCTCCATGCCCAATGCCATTCCAGGTCCCTCTTCACCTCAAGTTGATCTATTAACGGGAAAAGTGATTACAATGGGAAGAAAAGTTGATTTTGGATTTTTTGAAGATGAGGGTTTCACCGTTGGCAAGCAGATTAAAGATATGGGATTGGAGATGGAATGCTCTTTGGATGTTCCGACCTATCTTGCTCTTGTTAAAGATTTTTACTTAAATTTATCTAGAGGAATGGAGGTTTAATTAGCTTTGTGAGAGGAACAAGGATCCACCTCACCTCCGAGATTTTGGGTAGACTGTTTGATATACCAGTTACTGGACCCATTGCCAATGTTCATAGTGACAGAGGAGCAGCTTTATCTAGATGCTTGGCAGGGATATTATTGAATTTGAAGAGGTTAGGGCCAACCAATTACCCTTGAAACTTAGATTGTTACACAATATTTGTGGTAGGATCTTATTTCCTAAGACCGACCGTTTTGAGTATATTTTCGAGAGAGATGTTCTAGTTATGGACTCTGTTGTGACTAGCCAGCCCATTAACCTTCCAGGTATGATTATTTGGTATATGGTTGAGGCTGGAGGAAAGAAGAGATCTACCCTTCATTATGGCATGATTTTGACCACTATTTTCCAGAGCCAAGGAGTTAATATATTAGAGAATGAGCTCATGAAAAGTCTTAGACACACTGATTACTACAATAAAGCTACACTGCACCGGATGTGATTCATTAAAATCAATGGAAACTGGGAGAGGAAAGGAAGCACGGATGACAGGGCAGTTGAGATGGACAGTGTAGAGCCTACAATGAGACATACTTTACCTGGCCCTAGCAGTCCTGCACCTTCAGCACCTACACCAGCTTCTACTTCATTCACTCAAGCCTCTGTTGGTTTTTCTGAATTTCAGATGGAACAATTAAAATCTTTATTTTGGATCAAGAAGCTAAATTGAAAATTGAGTTTGATAGCTACTACTTATGGATATAAAATAATCATTTTACTCTTTAGAAGACAAAGTGAACAAAATTGAATATTCTCTTGGATCTTCTTTTGAAGCCCTAAAGTGTGATTTAATGAATATTTTTGACAAAATCAAGGACATTGCGGGTGATTCTGACACATATTCGAGAAGCAATGTAGAGCTACAAGATAAAATACAAAATGCAGCTAACTTGGTTGAAAAGAGCTTAAATGATTTTATGAAAATACAAAAGGAAGGAATTGAGAAGATCTTAGAAGAGCTAAAGAAACGTCTCAGATTTGGATATTAAAGTTTAAGTTTGCTTCACATTTTGATGTACTTAATCTTTGATGTTCAGTTTGTATCTTTGATGTAATGAAGTTTGATGTAATGAAATATTTTGTTAAATGATGTAATGAAGTATCTTACTTTTTGAAAAATGTAATGAAGTTTCAATATTCAATGAATTTCATAGTTGAACTTTGATATTAAGTTGCTTAGATTTTAAGCTAAATGAATCTTTTCTTAACCTTTTTGTTGATAACAAAAAAGGGGGAGAGAAGATAATTGTATATGCATTGAGAATTGAATAAATTTATTGAATGAATTTGATTAATTGATATCAAGCATTGAATGAACGTAATTGCATGAGTTTTACTGATAAGGGGAGAGAAGATGTTAATTTGAGTATCATAGGGGGAGCTACCTCATTCAGGGGGAGCTTAACTATAAGAACTTAAAATTTATTTTGAAACTTTCATTGTTTAATCATGCATATACTCAATGTTTTTGTCATCATCAAAAAGGGGGAGATTGTTGACCCAATTATTGATTTTGATGATTAACAAAAGACATGAGTATATTCATTGTGTTTCTAACAAATTTGAAAAGTGTTTCAGGTATTAAGAATGTTTAATTATTCTAATGATACACAAAATCAGTTTTGAATTAAGTTTTAAATAGAAATTATCTAAGTTCAGACCTTGGAGTCGACACCTACAGTGTCTGGAGCCGACACCAGGGCGTATCAGAATATTTCTAAGTTTTTGGCACGGTTTGCAGTCAACCTCTGAAACTCTGGAGCCGACTCTAACCTGAGATACAGAGAAGTGCTTTCTACGTCAATTTTTGGAGCCGACACCTTGAGTTCGGTAGCCGACACCTGGAGTTCGGGAGCCGACACCTAGAATTTCTGGAGCTGACTCTAACCTGAGAACAGAGAGCGTATTTTTAAGATATCGTCAGAGTCGACACCCTCGGTTTCAGGAGCCGACACCTAAATGCGGCGAGCCGACACATCACTTTTTCGGAGCCGACTCCCCAACAAACTTTTTATTTACTATTTTTAGAAACCCATGTTGGAGCCGACACCTGCAAAGTTGGAGTCGACTCCAACCTGTCAGGAACGGATTTTCAAATGTCAGAACGGACTCCAACGGTAATATTTTTTACCTAATCTTTAACGGCTATATTTCTTTGTGTGTAGAAGCAATCCAGGTACTCTGTAATGGCTATTTTTCTCACCTAATCTTAGATTAAGAGATCTATAAAAAGGGGAACCGTTCGTTTGAAAAAGAGACTGAAAAAATTAAAAAAAATTTAAGTGAAAACGAGAGGGAAATTTTTAAAGAGAACTCTATGTGTTCACGCCTACTATCTGAAGAGAGATTCAAAAGAAATCCAAAGCTTTCAAAGATCATTTTTAAAGGATTTACAAAGAAGAAAAGAAGAAGCTCTAAAGCCCTCTTTCCTCAACTTCTCCACAACAAACTTCTGTGAAGAATCAGAGCTGGAGCTTGATTCAACCATTCAAAAGAGAAGAGGAAAAGAAGAAAAGCTTGCATTCAAATCACTTCAAACAGGCTTTTCTAATCCTTATCTTTTTAAATTGAATATTTGCTCATTTGAGAAGTTGTTTTGTATTGTAAACATTGTTTCAAATTATTATTTGCTAATTCAATCAGGGGGATTGAATTAGTGAAGGTAGTATACCTCAACACAAGCTAAGGTCAGCTTGGGTTTGGGTTGTGTGCTGGTGAGCCCAAAAAAACTGGCTGGGTTTGTTGTGATCCCGGGTAAAACAATAAGTTGGAGTTATGAGCTTGTAAAACAACTCGACTGTAATCGGTGGGATTATAGTGTGGACCCAAGTGTTGCTTGGGAGTGGACGTAGGTGTTAGATACACCGAACCACTATAAAATCTTTGTGTTTGCCATGCATTTATCTCTCTCTATTTGTGCTTAGCTTTAATTAATTCCATTCACTTAAGCATCTTCATATCAATCTAAATATTTTCATAGAGTTAACTTTTTTAAAGAACCCAATTCACCCCCCCTCTTGGGTTGCCATCTGGGCTAACATTGCTGCAGAACTTGGATTACCGCCACCAGCGACTGGACTTGCATGGTGAGGGCGGTGAGTCGGTCTTCTTGATATTGTTGCGGTGGTGGCGATGGCGGTGCAGGGATGCTGGCCTAGGGAGCAGGGAGACCGGCTGCCTACAGGTCAGCTCCCAGGCGCTGCCCCCCAACATGGCTAGTGGAGACCTCTTGCGCATGAGTCATCACCATTGCTCGAGAGCTCAGGGAAAGAGAAGTTATCGCCGACTGGTTTGAAGCTTTTTATCTTCCTTCCCCCTTCCTGGCGTGCCAACCTATTGATGCCAAGTCACCTTCATTCAACGCCGAGGAACGAAGATCCCCCTCCTCGAAGATCCCTGCAAGAAAGTCCCCGAAGACCGGATGCTCCGGTGGGGACCCTCTGATGCTCAAGTCAGCAACTTGGGAACAGACAAGGGTAAACTAGTAGAAAGAGCTAGAGAACTTGAGTTCAGGATCCTTCCCTCGTTGTGAGTGTGGGCTTTTATACCTGTTTGAAGGTCTCTTTTTTTTTCATATCCAGAAGGTTGCTGATTCCGAGGTGCCGTTGTCCGGTAACGAATGAAAGGCAAGGCTGATGGTGACAGGTCGCAACCAACATCGGGCATGTCATAGGCGTCATTCCTTGCCTGCCACATGCCAAGCGCGGCGCTATGGGTGGCAGGCGGGGCTGGTCGTATCAGACGTGCGCCGTTACGGGGCATGGCCACGCGCTGTTGCAGTTGGGTAGCGGATCACATGGTTGCTGCAGGCGGTTGGATGGGCCACGTGGGCGTGTCAGATGGCTCAAGGTAGTGGGTTGCTAGGCCCAGAGCTCGAGGCCAAGGCTGAGGTGGGAGCTCGAGGCCAAGGCCAAGGCGGGAGCTCGAGGCCGAGGCCGAGGGGACTCCAGGTCTGAAGCCGAGGGCGAGGGGACCTCGAAGGTCGAGGGGACCTCGGACGCTGAGGGGACCTCGGAGGCTGAAGTCGCCTCGCGGGACCGAGGCGGGGCTCCGTCAGTTTTCTTTACTGTTAATTCTAACGGTGCTGGATCAGACACAGTGCTGGATCAACCACATCAAGTATAATTATTTGAATGCTTTTTGCATTGATCACATCCCTGTATAAACTAGGGGGTTTCTTCCTATTGGAGTATCTTATAAGCCAATGCCCTGCCCCTTAATGATTGCCATATATACCTTCATGGACTTCTTGGAGGATATAAATAATAGCCTCCATTGGTCATAGGCAACATAGGTATGGCAATGTTAAAAACCTTTCTATAGCACACCATTGTCAGAGTGTACTATCTGCTCTCTAGGATCCTTCTACCTTTATTTTTATTTTGAGAAAGTCAATCTTCTTTGAGGTAAGTGATGATTGAATCCATATAGATTGGCTTAGGTATGATTTGGATTACTTCTTTCTCTTTGACACTCAGATCTGTTAGGTCTTTAAAGAAGATAGTTTGTTGGCTTTTAGATCTCATTGAAGTGACAAGGCATTGGCTTGGGCATTTTTCAGCTTAGGAATTGCCAGCACTCAAAGCTTAGGACCAAGCACTTCACCTTGCTGATATATTTTGCATACTAGATTCTTTTGCTTCATATTCACATCAAACTTGACCTACTCAGTGATTAAGGCTTTATACTCAACTTTATTATTTGATGCTTTAAATTTGAACCTTAGAGTGTAAGTTAGCTTAGCTCCCTTGGGACTGATAAGAAGGTTTCATCGAAGGTTTCATCCATGTACAAACTTGAAATGTATTGTTGTGGTGGTTCCTTAGCTTCGATAGATTTAGGCTTTTTTGGAACTATTGTTTCTAGCACCTAGTTGGCTAGGACCTATGTAACTGAGAGCACAAACGCATGGCCTGCCCATGCAAGCACAAAAAGGCATACATCCACAAACACCTTTATAGATGCATGAAAGGATATGCTAATACAAGCACACAGATGATGCAGATGCAGATGTCTCCATGTTCACAGATAAATGACATGACGTGCATTTGTATATGAACTTCGTAGGCAAAGGTGAACACTAGCAGCCTTTGCCTACGAGTTAAATTAACGTATCTGAGGGGTTTTGGAACTTAGTATTTGTGCACTATCAGGATAGTAAGTCATTACCTGATTTTTTGGGCACGTTTTAGGAAGTTGGCAACCGATAAGGCTGAAATCCCATTGATCATGAAGGGGATGCTATATCTGGCCCTTATTTTCATCTAGGGAGGTTCGCTCTGATATCTTGACGACCGGTGTGATTTATCTTTCGAAACATCTGGCATGATCCGGGCGAGGATGATGTTGATCTTGAGGAGTCAAAACTAGATCATGCAAAGATTTAAAAGATGCTCGGCCCTGCCGAGGTTTGGAGATAGTTCGGTCCTGTTGAGGTTCGGAGATAGCTCGGTCATGTCGAGGTACGAAGATTGTACGAAGATTATAAGCGGTGCAGTTTGTCCTTTTCTGCAATAGGAAGTGGACTTCTTCTGCTCATGGTGGTTAGCATACGAGAGGCCAGAAGTGGGTCTTCCCGCCTGTCATGCTTACCAATCGGTGCAGTGATGACTTAACCCCGCATCACCTACAATTTTTACTAGAATGAAGAATTTTGCGGATGATTTTGTCACAAAAAACTTTGTTAAATCAAAAAAAATTCCCTATGGTTTTTATGAAAATCGTAGGGAAAGTTTAGAATGAAAATTTTTGCCGTGTGATTTTGCCAAAAAAAAATTTATTGATTCAAAAAAAAATTTCCCTACAATTTTCAAAAATTCACATGGAAAGGTCTAGAGCCTTTCCCTACAATTTTTGTGAAAATTGTAGGAAAGGTTTATAATGATTTTTTTTTATTCAGAATAACCCTAGGCTCTGACAGTTTGGAGTCAGCTCTCGACAGAATCAAGTCGACTCGAACAAGTCACGAGTCAGCTCGAGCTCAGGATGTTCAAAAAGTGATTTTTTTGCCCGTTGAGAGGTCGACTCTTATTTTTCTAGGGGTCGACTCGAGTTCATCATGAGTCAGCTCAAGCTGCTTCTAGAGTCGACTCGAGCTGGATGCAGTTTTCCTTCTCTTTATAAAACTATGTGAGTCGACTAGAGCTGTGTAAGAGTCGACTCGAGCTCGATGCAAAAAATTATCTTTCTGTTCTTCTGTCCGAGTCGGCTCGCCCACTATGAGAATTGGCTCAAGAGCGGGCCAAAAGTGTCAAACCGTGCTAGAGCGTACCAGAGTCGACTCCTCAACTATGAGAGTCGACTCTAAGTGTTGAACACGACACTTAAAGGCAGACTCATGTTTGGACTAGATTTTTCTTATGATTTTAATTGATTAAAGATTAAAATATCTGAAATACTTAATCAAAATCATTAATAACATAAGAAATATACTCATGTGGTTTTTGTTATTCATCAAAATCAATATATGGGTCAACAATTTCTCCCTTCTTGATGATAACAAAAACCACATGAGTATATTTTTTATGTTACTAATGATTTTGATTAAGTATTTCAGAGATTTAAATCTTTAATCAGTCAAATTTATAAAAAAATTAAGTCCAAACTGAGTCTGCCTTTAAGTGTTGTGTTCAACACTTAGAGTCGACTCTCACAGTTGAAGAGTCGACTCTAGCACGCTCTGACATGGTTTGACAATTTTGGCATGCTCTCGAGCCAACTCCCACAGTGGATGAGCCGACTCGATCAGAAGAATAGAGAGACAACAATTCTTCATCAAGCTCGAGTCGACTCACACAGTTTTACAGAGAGAAGTAAAACTGGTGTCCCTATGATTCAGAACAAAAAAACTTCCTACGATTTTTGCCGATCGTAGGGAAAAGTCCAGAGCCTTTACCATAAAAATCATAGGGAAAGGTTTAGAATAAAATTTTTTTGTCGGATGATTTTGCCAAAAAAAGATTTTTAATTTCAGAATACAAAAATTTCCTATGATTTTCAAAATATCGTAGGAAAAGGTCCAAAGCCTTTTCCTACAATTTTCATGAAAATCGTAGGGAAAGGTTTAGAATGAAAAATTTTTGCTGGGTGATTTGGTCAAAAAAAAAATTTAATTCAGAACAAAAAATTTCCTATGATTTTCAAAAAATCATAGGGAAAGGTCTACAGCCTTGCCCTATGATTTTTATAAAAATTATAGGGAATGGTTTAGAATGAAAAATTTTTACTGGATGATTTTGCAAAAAAAAAAAAATTAGAACAAAAAAATTCCCTATGATTTTTAAAAAATCATAGGACTCGATTTTCATGAAAATCGTAATAAAATGTTTAGAATGAAAAATTTTTGCCGAGTGATTTTGTCAAAAAAAAAATTTAATTCAGAAGAAAAATACCTATGATTTTCACGAAAATCATAGGGAAAGACTTTTTCAGAAAAAATTGAGGGTGATTTTGCCTCCAAAATATTTGTTGAACTAATCCCTACAATTTTCACTAAAATCATAGGCAAAGGTTTTTTCTTAGGAGAACTTTCCCTACGATTTTGGGTTTTATCGAAGGAAAAGTATTTTTATAATAAAAAAATAAAAAATATATTTTTTATATTAAAATTTTTTTCACTATTGAAGCTTTGCCTATGATTTTTAAAAAATCGTAGGGAAAAATTTCTTTTACTTATGATTTTTAATTTGTAGGTGCAAAAATTATAAGTAAAGCCTATATTTGTTGTAGTGAATGTTTCATTTGATTGTAAGAATTTTTGACAACTCAAGATCTAGAGATCCAATTGTCTTTAATATTTGAAATTACAAAAGTGTGTTGACTGTTTTAAAGTTGCTAATTTATGTTTTCTTAGTTATTGTATAATAACTCAGGATCACACAAAAAAAAAAATTCAAAAGATATTATTTGGGTCTCATACCCATTAGCATTGACTCTCTTGCCTTTGCCATGCGAAGGATTCAAATGCAATAACAAATAAATAGTATCTCTTATTCTATAAAGATCATAAGAAATATTTATTATCATACCATTTATAATAATTTAAAATTTTATTTTAAAAAATTAGCCAGAAAACATCATTTGAATTTCTTAATCCTAAATTATTCAAGATCTATTTCCTTTATAAGACTAAAATGGGCTAATATGGATACTCTCACAGTGTAGATAGGAGGAGATTCATTTACTACTAGGATAATTCATACCTTCCGATCAATCGAAAAAGAGGCAGTCATTAAGCGTTCCAAATTGCTTAAGATACTTGAGGCAACGCTCTAGCTGCTAGGGAAGTCCGCGGATTAATTGCCTTCACTACGAGCAAGAATAGCCTTGAAGCACTATAGGAAGCGCTAAGATGTTTCGTTCTTTTAAGATGTGACCTTATTGCCTACCTTTCATATGCACCAATTAGCACTTTTGAATGGAAGGCACTAGTATGTTGCATGAGCATATACCTCTAGGTTGGCTTTCCATAACGAGTAGCCATGGCTAGTGGCGGTCTCTGAGTAACTTGGGTCATATATAATTTGATGTTTTAAATGAAATAGGAGCTCAGCCACTATATATCTCTTGTTCAATGGATGCTTCGAAGTTTGATGGTTTAGTGTTATCAAACTTCTACATTGCTTTTTTTTTTTTTTAGTACACAAAAAAAAAAACTTCTACATTGCTCTCCAAATGTTCAAACTAATTTCTTGATTTAAAAATTTAAAATAATAATAATAAATTTAAGATAACAACAAAAACAATACAAAGTTGAAGGTAGATATTTTCAATTAGATCGATTTATTATTATTATTATTTTGCTAAATGGAATAGTGATAAGGTTACTACCATTTCATTCAAAAAAAAAAAAAAAATAGAATGATATAAAATCAACAAAAAAAACACTAAAGAAAGTGAAAGAGAGACGCGTGCGAACATATAACACCCACCGAACAAAGTAAACCTCTAACGACCAAGACCACAGCAAACTGCCAAGCGTTAAAGACGGAGCGCTGAAGGGCAAATCCCAAGGATTGTTTGGGTCCCACACTTTTCTCCATTTTGACAGAGATTTTTTCATTTCAAGTTTTAAAAAGCAAAAAGCACTAACTTTGAGGCAGCCATTGCAAAAAGGAATGTTCAAAGAAGGTTAGGATAAACGACGGGGAGGTTTCGCCCGTGCTGCAGTTAGGGTTGATCTCAGTCGTCTCTCCGGCCAGGTGCGCGAATCAGGGGAACCGGCTCCCCGTTTTGGCAGCAATTCATCTTCGAGCATGTCGAAGGTGTCTGCCCCTGTTGTGGTTCTATTCACCTGGGTGGTCCGTGCCCCTCTTCTCCGCCGCAGACCTCCGCCTCTGTTCCTCCACGATTCGGTCCGTGGATGACGGCGACTCGGCAACGTAAACCTCCATCTGCTGACGATTCTGGTGGCCTTCGTTCCTCAACGACATCGTCACCGGCCTGTGGTCAGCCGCCTTCTCCGGCTCCTGGTGATGGATGGACGATTCCCAGGAAAACTGCTCGTAGACGGAATGCTCCAGTGGCTTCGGCTAGCTTGGGGGAGGCGTCGATGGTCAGTTTATCTGAAGGAGGCCCTTCGTCTCAGGTAATTTACTCCGTGCCGTTACTGTAGCGAAACTTTCTGATTCTTTGGCAACCGGCTCCATGTTCAGAAGATTCCAATCAATTGCTCTCTGAATTCCAAATTGGATGGGAAGAAGGATAAGGAGCAATGTTTAATCTCTGAATTCAAGTTCTCTGCGAAGGCCCCAGCTTCTATTCAATTGGGTCCTGGCCAAGCTAAGCACTCCCTGCCATGTGATTCTGAAACAGTGCCAGAACCAGTGCCTTCTAAGGAAGGCTCATTGTCTGAATCCAGGAGCAAATTGAGTTTAAGTACCAAAGTGGCCACTAACCCCTTTAGCCTTCGTGGATCGGATCGATGGGCTGGAGTGCCCAAGATCCGGGAGGATGCTAATCCTGGTTCCACCAAACGGGCTCGGCCAGCGGAACTTATTCCACAGAAGGTTATTCCCAAAGCAGTCAAAGCTAAGGGTAAATGCCGTGCGAGTCCTTCCCAGAAGGTGGTATGTGGCTCTAATCAGCCACCCCGGGACAGTGGTGATCATGATGCTGCTGTCTCCATCTTGAAACAGGCGATTCAGCCTTCTTCTCATGGGCCAGGGGATATGGAGCTGTCTCAGCAGCTAGATTCATCTGATCCGGGTATATTGTCATTGCCATCAGGCTCTGCTCAAGGAGTTGTGGCAGTGTTGCCCTCCGAAGGAGGTCATACTGATATGGATATGATGGGGTCCCAAGAAGGGGGACAAGACAAACCCCAATCTGACCAATGAAAATTCTTATATGGAATGTCCGAGGAGCCTCGAAACCCTCATTTCACTCCTCATTTACTCGGCTCCTGCAGCTACACCATTTTGATATTGCTATTCTTCTGGAAACTCGCCTGTCGGGACCTAGTCTTCTTCGTTTCCGACGCCGAGTTTCTCGGTCTTGGGGTTCCTATGCTGTGAATTCCAATGGTCTTTCTGGGGGTATTCTGGCTCTATGGCGGACCCCATCCATTCGTGTTGATGCTTTCCACTATTGTCGTCAGCAGGTCGCCTTGGTTGTTTCCGAAGGGACTGATTCTCCTTGGCTGCTGCTGGGTGCTTACGCTAGCACGGACTATCGGGAGCGACGCTGCCTATGGGCTGAGATTAATACACTCCTCGATCAGGGCTTTCCTACTCTTATTGCTGGTGACTTTAATTGTATGTGAACGCTTCGGAAAAGCGCGGCGGTCGCCGATTTGTAGATACTCCGAACTCTAGTGAGTTTCGCTCTTTCATCTCCTCTGCAGGTCTTTTGGATCTGGGATTCTCGGGGCCGCAGTTCACTTGGTGCAACAACCGTCAAGGCTCTGCCCGAGTGTGGGAGCGTCTGGATAGGGCTATGGCTTCCTCTGGATGGCTTCAACATTTTCCTCGTGCTACCACCACTCATCTTCCGTGGATTGCTTCAGACCATTGCCCTTTACTTATATCTACTGAGCCGTCCGTTATCTGTCGGGGACCGTTTCGGTTTGAGCAGCTTTGGACTTGCTATCCTTCTGCTCGAACTCTGATTCATCAGGTCTGGCGTATGGCGGTCAGAGGGAGCTCTACCTATCGGTTATCACGACGTCTGGATCTTGCGAAGCGACGTCTCAGAAGATGGCATGGTAGGGAGGTGGGGGACCTGCAGCAGCGGGTGCAGTCTGTTGAAGCTGATATCTCTTATCTTCAGTCCAAGGAGGATCGGGATGGCGGTCTCTCTTCCATTGATCTTCATCTCTCAGGCAGAGTTTGACCTTGCATCATAGGTTACTTGGTCAGCAGGAGATTTTTTGGCGCCAGCGATCTCGGATCCAGTGGCTTCAGGAGGGTGACCGAAATACCAGATTCTTTCACCAGGCTACTTTGGTTCGTCGTGCAGCCAACCGGATTCGCCGTATTAGCGATGAGGACGGACATATCGTTGAGGATGATGATGTTGTTCGGGAGCATATATCTCAATTTTTTCAGACCCAATGGTCGGAGCAGGTCGACGGAGGATCTCCTTGCTCTCCTGTATTGCAGTCTGCTAAGGTTACTGATGCTGATAACGGTAATCTTACGATGGATGTGTCTGCGGAGGAGATTCGATCAGCGGTTTGGGCTTTGGGGCCTGATAAGGCTCCAGGACCAGATGGCTTTCCGCCTTTTTTCTTTCGGTACTATTGGGATATTGTTGGGCAGGATGTTGTTTCAGCTATCCAGTCTGTGTTCTCTTCGAGATCCGTTCCTCGGGACTGGCAACGAACATACATTGCCCTTATCCCTAAGCGTTCGGATGCTCTGCTCCCCCAGCACTATCGACCCATCAGCCTGTGCACGACCTTATACAAAGTTTGTGCCCGTATTTTGGTCACTCGGATGCAGGGTATTATACCGCGGTTGATCTCTCCTGAGCAAGGGGCTTTCATCCGGGGTCGCAGTATTACTGATAATGCCCTTATTGCTCAGGAATTCATGTTTGATCTTCAGCGGGCGGTGGGCAGACACAGATTAATGGCTGTGAAGCTGGATATGGAAAGAGCTTATGATCGGATCAGCTGGACATTTCTCAGACAGACGCTTCAGGACTTTGGCTTTGCTGATCTCTTCATTCAGTGGATTATGGCTTGTGTTCAGTGGCCTACCTTCTCTATCCTGATCAACGGTAGCCCGACCGGCTTCTTTCCCTCTGCTATGGGTCTTCGACAAGGATGCCCCCTCTCGCCCTTTTTGTTTATCCTATGTGCTGATGATCTCTCCCGCAGTTTTTCTCAAGCTGTTGGCGAGCGTCAGTTACAGCCGTACATGCCTGGGCCCGATGGTCCCCCTCTCTCACACCTGCTTTTTGCGGATGACTGCATCCTGCTTAGCCCTGCTACTGTTCAGAATGCGACGGCCTGCTCAGCTATTCTGCAGTCCTATTGTCAGGCTTCTGGCCAGCTTATTAATGTGCAGAAATCTACCCTTTGTTTTAGCCCGTCTACGCCTCACTGCCATCGTGTTGCCATCTCCCAGTTATTTGGGATTTCGACGACTTCTGACCATTTGACTTATCTTGGGATCCCTATTACTGGGCGGAGTCCTCGTCAGCACGACTTTCAGATCCTCGAGCGACGGATTACTGATAGATTGGACAGATGGCAGGTTTCTGGCCTTTCCATGATGGGTCGTGTTACTCTACTCCGATCTATTCTTACCTCACTCCCTTTATACACATTGTCCAATGCTCTGATTCCCATCTCTTGCCTTCGTCGGATAGAGCGTCGGTTTCGTGCTTTCTTATGGGGATCGATGCAGGGAGGTCACGGCCTTCATCTTCTGTCTTGGGAGATGGTTTGTTTGCCTATTCGTGAGGGCGGATTGGGGATTCAGTCTTTGGTGACCCGCAGACAGGTCCTTATTGCTCGGCATGCCACCAGATTTCTCCTGAACCTCATTGCTTTTGGAGCTCTGTTATGCGTGGCAGATATGGAGGATGGACTTCAGAGACGGTCTCCCGTATCCCACGTGGTTGTTCCTTCATGTGGAGAGCTATTTGTCAGGTTGCCCCCACTATTATGTCTGACATTCATTGTATGGTTGGGGATGGGAGATCTATAAATGTTACTCATGACTCCTGGATAGCGGACCTTCCGTTTTCGCGGTGGCCGACCTTCCTGAGCTCTGAGGTTGGACCTTTGATGTCTGTTTCTGCTCTGATTAGTCAGCATACTAAAGCTTGGCATGTTCCCACGGTGTCACGTTTTTTTGGAGGCGAGCTCGTGCAACGGATCCTTGCTACCCCGCTCGTCTCCTCTGCTGCTTCTGATACCAGACTCTGGCGTGGCTCCTGCCTTCCTCGTGCTTCTACTAGAGATCTGATTGATCGCATCTGCCCTCGGTCTGCGGGCCTCGATGATGTGGTTTGGATCTGGCGCTTGCCCTGTCACCCCAGGATCCAGCTTTTCTTATGGAAATTAAGGTGGGATCGCCTTCCTACCTGTTCCCTTTTGGCTGGGCGTGGCCTCAACATTAGCCCGCTCTGCCCGATATGTGGGCTCCAGGAGGAGACGGTTGAGCATGCTTTATTTACCTATTCCTATGTCTCCCAGATTTGGTTGCATCCTCCATACAGTCCTTGGATGACGGAGGAGGGTCCCGGCCGACGGATTCTATTGCATGATATTCACACAGCAGTCCAGAGCGGCCGATGCTTTCAGGGTGTGTATCTCGCTTATCTGGCTCATCAGATATGGCTGACTCGTAATCAGATCGTCTTTGCTGAGCGTACGGCCTCGACACAGACTATTATCCGCACTGCCAGTTTCCTTGCTACGGAATATCTCGGCTCTGCTGTGGATAGTCACTCTGACAGACTGGGCATCTGGGACTCCCCTGCTGCTTCGGCAGCGCACCGTTCTACGGTCTTCATTGCTTGGGAGCCCCCACCACCTGGTTATGTCAAAGTGAATTTTGATGGTTCTGTAACGGGTCGCATTGCTGGATCTGGATTTACTATCAGGGGGCCTGAGGGTGAGCTGCTAGCTGCTGGCGGGCACGGTTCTCTTGATATTTCAGTTCCATGGCAGAGTTGCAGGCTGCGTGGGCTGGTATAATCTACGCTGTTCGCGTTTTGCGTTCGCGCTGGTGGTTATTGAGGGAGATTCTATTACGGTGATTCGGTGGATTCGGCGGGCTCCTGATCTTTGTCCCTCCTTCAACCCTCTGATAAGTGATATATGGGATATGCTTCAGTACTGCTATGATCCTCTGATTCGACATGTCTACAGGGAAGCTAACGCTGCAGCTGATTGGGTTGCCTCGGCTGCAGCTCGCCATTCTGGTCAGTGGGAATGACACCCTGGTGACCCTTATCCGGTTATTCTGGAGCAGATTTTGTATTCCGATATTTCGGGTTGACTCATCCCAGAGTGGTGTGATCGCCCGCTTGTAACAAAAAAAAAAAAAAGGTTAGGATTAAATCCTGTTTATAGTCGAACCTGTCTCGTTGAGAAAAGAGGTAGTGGCGCCTTCACTCTGCTGGTGGCAGCGAAGCAAAGTTTATTTTAACTCACCCAATTTTGATATGAAAGGGAGGTGAAGAAGAGGAAAGAAACAGGTAATATTGTCATTCTATTTCAACTTGATCCATTCTCCAATGTCTTATTACAATGTTTTATCTAAATATGATATGACATTTTAAAAGTCATTTATATAAATATATTACTATAATCTAAAAAACAATACATAAATTCTAGGAGGCATCATGTAGAGATATAAAAGAAGTCAATATTCCTTAGAAACTTCGACAGACATCATGAAAATTAATCAGAATACATCCAAAATATATATAGAAATATGCATGTCATGTATGAAACTTAGGGATTTTTTTAGACCATTCCCTTCATAAAATATGAAGATAAAATATTTTTTATTAAAAGTCAAAAACCCAATCTGAGAATAACTCTCAGGCTTCCTCATAACACTTAAAAATGCCTTCATGAATGTATTAAATTATTATAACTCATAGTATACTTTATAATAAAATTAATTTTAATCATTCAACACTCCTGGTAAAAAAAACTTAATTTTCTCCCATCAATTACTTTAAAAAGTATCTTGGCCAGCAGAAGAGATCAATTTTGAAAGGTTCGATGAAAATGTCAGCCACTTGTTCAAGAGACTTTGGACATATGCAAATTTAATATCCTTCTCCTTCGTATGATCTCAATTAGAATTGAAGCAAACATCAATATGCTTTCGCTTATGTGATAAATCGGATTCTTGACCAAATCAGTAATAGATTTGTTATCAATATAAAGCTTAACACCTTTAGTTTGAAGAACTTATATCTTCTTGAGTAACTTGGTCAAATAGCATGAGAAACATAAGATGCTGCCATATAATTGGTTTTACAAGTATTCTTACTCTTCGGCCCGAGCTATTATCCGTCAGGTTTGGCGGATGCTGGTTAGAGGAAGTTCTACTTACCGTCTCTCCTGCCGCCTTGAATTAGTGAAGCGCAGGCTCCTAAGATGGAGCAGGAGAGAGGTGGGCGATCTTGTTCAGCGTATTCAATCTGTGGAAGCTGACATTGCTTTGCTTCAGGCGAGGGAGGATTCGGATAGCTGCCTCTCTGAGTTAGATCTCCAGACTCTCCATCGGAATTTGTCTTTACACCATTCTTTACTTAGTCAGCAGGAGACTTATTAGCGACAGCGGTCCCGGATTCAGTGGCTTCAGGAGGGCGACCGAAAAACCAGGTTCTTTCATCAGGCTACTGTGGCCCGGCGGGCTGCCAATCGGATCCGGTATATCAATGATGAGAATGGTCATATTGTGGAGGATGAGGAGACTATTTGAGAGCAGATTTTCCATTATTTTAGTCCCGTTGGTCGGAGGTGTCTGCCAGTGGTTGCCCCATTTCTCCTGTTCCCCTGGCTACCCGGGTTTCTGAGGATGATAATGTTGTGCTTTTAAGGGAGGTCTCGGCAAAGGAGATTCGATCTGCTGTTTGGGTTTTGGGCCCTGATAAGGCCCCTGGTCCTGACGGGTTTCCTCCCTTCTTCTTCTGACACTACTGGGATATTATCGGGCTGGATGTGGTTATGGCTATTCAGATGGTCTTCTCATCTAAAGTTCTTCCTCCTGAGTGGCAGCGTACATTTGTCTCTCTTATCCCTAAGAGGTCGACAGCTTCTCTTCCCTAGCATTATCGGCCTATCAGTTTGTGCACCACCCTTTATAAAGTCTGTGCTCGCCTCTTGGTCACCCGGCTTCAGGGAGTGATTCCCCACCTTATATCTATGGAACAGGAAGCTTTCATCCGTGGTCATAGCATCACTGATAATGCTCTCATTGCCCAAGAATTCATGCACGACCTTCATCGAGCGACTGGTAGAAGGGCTCTTATGGCCATCCAGTTGGACATGGAGAGAGCTTATGATAGGATCAGTTGGACTTATCTTCGACAGACTCTTCAGGAGTTTCGTTTTGCTGATCTCTTCATTGAATGGGTTATGGCATGTGTGCAGGGGCCGACCTTTTCCATCCTCATCAATGGAGGTCCTTCGGGTTTTTTTCCATCAGCTGGGGGGCTTCGGCAGGGTTGCCCTCTTTCTCCTTTCCTGTTCATTATCTGTGCTGATGATTTGTCACGCACTTTTGCTCAGGCTGTTGGAGCGTCTATGTTGCGGCCTTATATGCCTGGGCCCCAAGGCCCTCCTCTTACTCATTTGCTCTTTGTAGACGATTGTGTTCTACTTAGCCCAGCTTCTATTCAGAATGCGACGGTTTACTCTCTATCATTCAAGCTTATTGCCAAGCTTCCGGTCAGCGGTCAATCTGCAGAAATCTGTCCTTTGTTTTAGCCCGTCGATCTCTTGTCATCGTCGAACTGTGATCTCCCAATTGTTAGGGATCTCTTCCCATTATGACCGCCTATCCTACCTTGGGATCCCTATTTCGGGGCGTCGTCCTCGGCAGACTGATTTTGGGGATCTTGATCGTCGGATTTCTGATCGGTTAGGCAGGTGGCAGGCTTCCAGCCTCTCGTTGATGGGTCGGATTATGTTGATTCGTTCCATCCTCACCTCGCTTCCCCTTTACCTCTTATCTAACACCCTGATTCCGGTTATCTGTCTGCGTCGGATTGAGAGGCGTTTTCGGGATTTTCTCTGGGGCTCGAGTTAGGGCGGCCATGGTATTCATCTCCTTTCATGGGATACTGTTTGTCTGCCTATTAGAGAGGGTGGGCTAGGGATTCAGTCTCTGGTCCTTCGTCGGGAAGCTCTGTTTGCGAGACATGCCTCTAGATTTCTGTTGGTTCCTCATTGTTTTTAGAGTATTGTTATGAGAGGTAGATATAGTGCCTGGTCTTCTGATTCGATTTCCCGTACTCCCCGTGGCTACTCTCTATTTTGGCGGGCGATTTGTCAGGCTGCCCCTTCTATTATGCCCGATATTCATTGGATGATTGGGGATGGGAGATCTGTCGATGTTACTCAGGATAGTTGGATTGCAGCCATTCCTCTATCCCGCTGGCCGACCTTTATTAGTACTGATGTTGACCCCTCTATGCCAGTGGCTTCTTTGATTTGCCAGGACAGTAATGTATGGAATGCTTCCACTATTTTCCGACTCTTTGGGGTGGAGCTTGCGCAGAGGATTCTTGCCATTCCCCTTGCCCCCTCAGTTGACTCGGATACCAGACTCTGGCGGCGCTCCTGCCTTTCTCGTGCTCCTACTAGGGATCTTGTTGACTGTTTCCATTCTCGGATTTCGGGGCTAGATGATGTTGCATGGATCTGGCGTTTGCCTTTTCACCCCAGGATTCGGCTCTTCTTGCGGAAGCTTCAGTGGAACCGCCTTCCTACCTGTGCTCTGCTGGCCGGCCGTGGTCTCCTCATTTCGCCTCTCTACCCAATCTGTGGGCTTGAGGATGAGTCGGTTGATCATGTTATCTTTGCTTGCTCTCGAGCTATGAGGATCTGGCAGCAGATGTCGCTTACCCCGTGGGTGTCTGAGGACAGACCCATTCAGCTTTCTTTCTTGCATGCCATTCGTCTTGCTGCTCAGAGTGGACTGGGCACCCAGTGTGCTGTCTCAGCTTATTTGTCTTATCATATTTGGCTCACTAGGAACCAGATGGTTTTCTCTGAAGAGACTGTTTCATCCCATATGATTATCAGAAAGGCTGTTCTTCTTGCTAAGGAGTATGGCCGCTCTTCTCTTGCTGTTCACTCTGTCCGACCCGGTCTCTGGGACTCCCATGCTTCTTCGGCAGCGCACCATTCTACGGTCTTTGTTTCTTGAGAGCCCCCACCCCCGGGTTATGTTAAAGTGAACTTTGATGGCTCTGTCTCTGATCGTATTGCTGGGTCCGGTTTTGTTATTAGGGGTCCTGAGGGTGAGCTTCTTGTAGCCGGTGGCCATGGTTCCCTTGATTTATCGATCCCTATGGCGGAGCTTCAGGCTGCATGGGCTGGAATCAGTTATGCTGTTCGTTATCTGGCCTCGAACAGATTGATTATTGAAGGAGATTCTCTCATGGTTATTCGATGGATTCATCGGAATGGGGGTCTTCATTCCACCAATCTCATCCTCCGTGCAATTTGGGATTCTTTCCGGACTACAAATGTGCCTCTGATTCGCCATGTTTATAGGGAAGTCAATGCGGCGGCTGATTGGGTTGCGAATGTTGCAGCTCGCCATCCAGGCCCTTGGGAATGGTATATGGGTGACCCATTCCCTCTTATTTTGTAGCAAATCATGTACTCTGACTTCTCGAGTTTGACTCACGCCAGACTGGTGTGATCGCCCGCTTGTAACAAAAAAAAAGAGAGTAATAATTGGTTGCTTTTTGAAAAATTATATGAATGCTGTACCTCCAATGCAAGAGAAAAATTTGGTTGTGCTTTTTATATCATCCAAGTCTCCTCTCGTATAGCACTTTGACCTTCAGTCTGGTGACATGTAATGGTTTAGACTCAATAAAAATAGTTTACTTTAAAATATTATAGTAAGTTTAATTGTACTGTGAAGGTAAATTTTGGATCAAGTCAGTATAAGTCCATATAAAGTTGCCATTATTGTGATTGTTGCCTAAGTTTGGGAACCTAAAAAGTTTAACCAAGTATTGATAAAGACCTTACAAATTATAATACCATAGATTTTTTTCTCTAGAATCTTATTTTCTTCTCATTCCTAAGCTCATTAATTTTCTAGGAATTTATCTTGAGTAGAAGTACCTTAGCTCACTATTAGCCCATGCACTATTTCCTAAAATTTTTGAAATTTTATCTTGAGAGAAAGATAGCTGATTTTTTTCCTTAGATTTTTTTTTTGATATTTTTATTGAATTCAAATGAGGGAGTGTATTCCATAATTTCCATGAAAAATCTCAATTAAATGGAAAGGAAAAAAAGAAATATGAATATTTACTTAAATGATTTAAAATAGAAATAAGTTATGTAGTCTGAGCAAATTAGTCTTTTGGCATTGTCATTCTATACTCAGTTAATGAGACTTGTGTTGATCTTATATTGATTTTGATAACCACAAAATAATTAAGTATGATACTAATGATCTTATGGTTGAGTTAAACAAATTTCAGATGAATCATCAAGAAGATTATGTTACTTCAAATCAAGGTAAATTACAAAGGTAAAATGAAAGGTAATGTATTAATTCTATGGATGTGCTTTATAATTTAAATTATTTTTGAAATTCTTGTAATGATTAAATTATTTTTCAATGAACTTGGATTTCATAATCACTGAACAATTTTTATATATTTTATGTTTGAATGGTTCATTTGACAAAATAACTTTCAAGTTTAATTATATTTGCATTGTCTTGAACTGGATTCAATTATCTTACAAATTCTTATTATAACTCTTTGCTATTTTGAATCAATACCAGATTTTGTCCTTGAACTACCTATCTCCTGTTGCCTTCTGTTTGCCTTTGGTTGGATGCTTGTTGCTTGAATTTTGGTTTGCCGATTTTTGAATTAGAATACCAGATTCTGTTGCCTTTCGGATTGGCTCCTTGGAACTTAATGTTGGCTTGCTGGTTTCTAAATTGGCTTGCTAATTTTTATTGCCTTTCGATTGTGACTTCTTGGCTCTTATTTTTGGACTGCCTGTTGTTGAAATTAGCTTGCCGATTTTGCAATGGTTTTGATTTGGACTTCCCTGAGAATTTCGTGCACTTAAATTAGCTTGCCGGTATCAATCTTGGTTTGCTAGATTTTTGAAGCTCATGGCTGGTAACTTCCTATTCAAAAATTAGCATGCCAACTTGGTTTGTTGGCTTGCTGGATTTGTGAAGCTCTCGACTGAAAATTTCTATGTTCTAAATTTGGCTTGCCAGTTCAAAAGTTGGAATGCCAATTGGGATTATTGGCTTTCCAATTTTTCAATCCTCTCAGCTGGCTCTTTTGTCTGACTTCCTGTTTCAAAAATTGGGATGCCAATTTTGTAGATTGGCTTGCTACTTTTTTTTTTGGCTTGCAATTTTTGTGGATTTTAGGATGCTATTCACTATGCTATTCAGACGTCTTCTTGGATGTTATTGTTCCGAACTTCAATCTATCGTTTCTATTCGTTGGGGGCTTCACAAACTTTTCACTTAGGCATCTAATCTTTAGAGTTAAGCAACCAGATTTTAATCTTGGATGATCGGACTCCTTAGATAAGCTTGCCAAGTGTTGTTGTTGCTCTCTCTCTTCTTTATTTTACAACGGTTATGTAACGGCTAAATTTTTTATTTTGGTTATATATTGAGCTGTTGAATAGTGATTCTTGAGCAAAAAAAGAAAGAGAAAAGAAAAAGAAAAGAGTGTAAAAATAGAAAGAAAAATCAATGAAAATACTGTGAGAAATATCATTTGAAAGAGAGATTTATTAGAGGGGTATTGGAGTATTGCATTGATTGTTTCAAGCCAGCGAAGTTTATTCATTGCTGATTCTTAAAGTGATGTTAAGGCTCCAACAATCTTATTTGAAGAGCATTCAAGCTTCATCAATGGCTTCATCATTGCCGTGCTTAAAGGAAGAAGTTATATGGAGAAGTGTTCTTCAATATTTGCTAAGTATTTCATTATTTTATCCACTTATTTCTAGGAGTTTATTGTATAAACTTGATATTATTGTGCTTGATCTTGTAAGGCTCGCTTGTGCCCATAAATAAGTATGCTAGTTCAGAAGGCTAGAGTGAAAGGTCCCCTTATATCCGTAAATAAGATGACTAGCTTGGAAGGCTAGTGTGTAGGTCCCCTTGTATCCATAAACAAAAGACTAGCTCGAAAGGCTAGTGTGTAAGGCTTGCTTATGCCCGTAAACAAGTTTGCTAGCAAGGTAGGCTAGTCGTGATAGTGGAATACTTAAGGTATTCTTGGAAAGTGGATGTAGGTGCAGGGTTGGCACATAACCACTATAAATATTGTGTTTGGTTGTGCTATTTTCTGTGATTGCTTGCATATTAGTTTCACTTCACTACATATTATTTATTTATGAAAGAAAATATAAGAGCACATATTTGTTAGTTAATTTTTGAGAAATCTAATTCACCCCCTCTTGGTTTGCTATATTTAGGCAACAACTTGGTTGACCACTTGATTATAATTTCATCGATTGCTTGGATAGTCCATTCGATGATCTTAACCACCTCATGCTCGGAGTGTTTCCATTAATCTTCATTATTTTGATATCTAATTAAATCTGCTATAGCAACTTATTATCCCATTCTCATTGCTTGTGTGACAGCGTTTTTGGCTTTATTCTCTCATATAGGGATAGTCCAGAGGGAAGGCTACTGGTAGTACCCTAAACTATTTGACCCAATGAACGTATAATAGGGGAGGCTATTGATAGCACCTTCGTGCGTTTGACCCAACTACCTACGTATCGAAAGAGTTAATAGGTAACCAAGAATCACTAGCAGAGAGGGCATCAAATCAGTTGTATTCTTAATATTTAGTTTTATTTAAGAAAGTAGCGGGATCTATACCATGAAGCATGATCTATCCCTTACGTTACTATTGGATATGGTTTAAATAAAAGAAAAATCATAATAAAATATAAGCTTTACATGTTGTTGTGGTGGTTAAGGTTTGGTTTTTTAAACCTAGCATCTCAGGTTGAGTTATGAGCGCGTCTTTCTTGTGAAGGAGCGGAAGACGTGGTGTACAAATAAAAAAGGGCCTTTTTTTTTTTTTTTGGCTTAAGCGGAAGACGTTCGCCAGTGGCAAAAATCTTCCGCAAAACTCGATCTTCCGCGGTAGATTGGTACATAAATAAAAAATTGGAGATAAAGGATTTTTAGATATAATTTAATACATTCATTATGATAAAGATGATTGGCAAGCATTATCTTTTTGGCTAACCTATTTGAATGTGGAATTTTTGGCTTTCCATAGGATTTTGAAAAAAGAAGGGATAAAATAGCATCTTATCCTCTAGTTGAATTTGAAATGCATACCATTATTTTTAATGTTTTGATATGATTTATTTTATCATATAATTTATTTTATCATTTATTTCTTAAGTTTAAAATTTTTTTGTATTAAAATACGCCTTTTGAACCTCTATACCTATGGTGTTTTGCATAGACTAGCCCATAGGAATAATGAGCTATGGCCGGATGTATTTTAATTGACAAATTTTTTTTTTAAGATGATAATTTTAAAATTATATTAAATAGATGCTTGGAATGCTATTGCTCCTATTTTGCATATTAGATTTTATATTATGCATGAACAAAATTATATTTGGTGGTATTGTGAAAAATCATAATGCAAATCCTTTTAAGGTTTGATTAATCAATTGGTGTCTAGAAAAATGGTTCTTGAAGGTAAAGAGATCGTGGTTACTTAATTTGTTTCAT
Organism: Calamus simplicifolius; assembly: GCA_900491605.1. Lineage (NCBI taxonomy): Eukaryota > Viridiplantae > Streptophyta > Magnoliopsida > Arecales > Arecaceae > Calamus > Calamus simplicifolius. The sequence goes on from UESW01001308.1 coordinate 104,966, forward strand.
TGACTGACCTGTTTAAGGAAAGTAACGAGGGACCCCACCTCTCTTCCATTGGCCTGGCTAATTCGATTGATTTAGACATTGATTTGGAAATGCTATGTTGATTAAGATCACTACCTAATACTCATGCTAAATTGGCTAATTTGTATGCATATAATGGAGTTTAAATGTTATGCGGTCAATATGATTTTAATTAATTAAGGAGTAGCCACAATCTTTAATTAATTAAAATTATATATTGAGTTGCAAAGATCATATAAGGTTAGATAACATTAATTATAATTAATTATATTTAATGCAATGAATCTTATCCCACAATTTTTATTGCATTGATATAATTAATTAGGATGGAATAACAAATTATTTTCTTAATTACCCATAAAAATTAAAAAAGAAATATAATTTATTAGTCATATCATTAAGTTAATGAATCTATTTAAGTATAATAACTTAGCCCACAGGCAGTTATTATATGCTATTGATTCATGTTATTGCATGCTTACATTGGTAAGACATGACATTGAGTTATATGCCTCAAATTCAGTTATATGAACATGGATTTTTATTTTGTGCAGTTATTTTGTCTGTTAATATTTTTGTTATAAAATATGATATTTTTAATTTAAGTGGTGACAATTATAAAGTATGGAAGGAAAGAATTCTCCTTCAGTTAGGGTGCATAGACATTGACTATGCTATCAGGAAGGATGAAACACATTCGGTTACACCTACTAGCATTCAGGCTGAGATTGTTGCGTATGAATAATGGGAGCAATCCAATTGCCTCAGTATGATATTCATACGTACTAAGATTTCTGCTAGTATACATGGTTCAATTTTTGAATGTAAAAATGTCAAAAAAACTTTTGAAGGCTATTGATGCACAATTTGAGTTTTCAGATAAGACACTGGCTAGTACCCTAATGGCAAAGTTATCATCAGTGAAGCTCACTACTATTGGAGGTGTGCGTGAGCACATCATGAAGATGAGGGACATTGCGGCTCAGTTAAAATCCCTAGAGGTTGAGATGTTAGAATCTTTCTTAGTGCACTTTATTCTGAATTCATTCCCACAGCAGTATAGTCCCTTCAAAATATCTTACAACACACATAAGGACAAATGGTCAATTAATAAACTTCTGGCCATGTGTGTTTAAGAGGAAGGGAGGCTAATTCAGAAAATGAAAGAAAGTGCATATTTAGCTACTTAAAGAAAAACTAAAGCTGCTAAAGCCAAACACAAAGGAAAGGATAAAGTATCCATCCATACAGAAGATAAAAAGGAATCCAAGTGCTTCTTCTGCAAGAAAAAAGGGCATATAAAGAAGGATTGCCTCAAATTAGGCTTGGCTTGATAAGAAAGGTACTCTAACCTCATTTGTATCTTATGAATCCAATATAGTTGTTTATCATAACATATGATGGATTGATTCTGGTTCTACAATCCATTTTTCAAATACCTTGTAGGGTTTTCTAAATCAAAGAAAACCATTGAGAAGTGAACAAAATATCTATTTAGGAAACAAGATGAGTTCGCATGTGGAAGCAATTGGGACATGCAAACTTGTTTTAGATTCTGGTTTTGTTTAAGTTTTGGAAAAGACTTTTTATATTCTAAGTTTCTCTAGAAATTTGATTTCAGTGTCAAAACTTGTAGTCTTGGGATATTTATTTAATTTTAATAAAAGCTCTATTGATTTATTTTATAAATCTAAGCTTATTGGGAATGGTACAATGTCTGATAATCTTTTCTAAATTAATTTAAAAAATAATACCTCTTATAATGTAATGCACGCCAAATTAACATAGGTATGAAAAGATGTATTGTGAATAAGAATTCCTCTACTTTGTGACATCGGAGATTAGGTTACATCTCTATTGAGAAAATTAAAAGATTAGTAAAAGATAGAGTACTTGATACTCTTGATTTTACTAATTTTGACACTTGTTTGGATTGCATAAAGAAAAAGCAAACTAACAAGTCTAAGAAAGATGCCAAGACGAGTTCAAAAATATTGAAGATCATACATACATATATCTGTAATCCAGATATGGACTTGTATGGTCAAAGATACTTTATCTCATTTATTGATGACTAGTCACGATATGTATCTCTACTTGCTTCATAATAAGAATGAAGCATTAGATGTCTTTAAGGTGTTCAAAGCAAAAGTAGAGAAACAATGTGGCAAGCAAATTAAGATCGTAAGATCAGATAGAGGTGAAGAATATTATGGTAGATACATTGAGGATGGACATGCACCTGATCCATTTGCTTAATTTCTTAAAAAAAATAGAATTGTTGCACAATATATTATGTCGGGGTCTGCAGACCAAAACGATGTACTGAAAGAAAGAATCAAACACTATTGGACATAATGAGGAGCATGATTGGCAACTCCAAGCTACCTAAATCCTTGTGGATTGAAGCTCTTAAAACTGTCACGTATATATTAAACCAAGTTTCAACCAAGGTTGTTTTCAAAATGCCATTTGAGTTATTTAAAGGTTAGAAAACAAGTTTGCAACGTATACGTGTTTGGGGATGCCCATCTAAAGTAAGAGTTTATAATTTACAAGAAAGGAAACTAGACCCAAGGACTATTAGTGGATATTTTATTGGATTTGCTGAAAAGTCCAAGGGTTATAGATTTTATTGTCCATCTCACAGCATTAGGATTGTGGAATCAAGAAATGCAAAATTTCTTAAGAATGACTTGATTAGTGGGAGTGATCAATCTCAGTATTTGGCTTCTTCTAAGAAAGAACATTCATATATTACAACTTTCACTTCAAGTAAGAGATTGGTTGTTATTCATACACCCCTTAAGCTCAAATAAGTGTTGGACAACCAGTCATTAAGATTCCACAAGCTGTTGATGATAATCTAGAAGATCCTATTGTTCAACAATAATCAGTTGTGCAAGATACTCCTGAGGAGGTCATTGATACAACATTAAGAAGATCAACTAGAATAAAGAAATCAGTCATTTCTAGTGATTATATTGTGTATCTACAAAAATTTGACTATAACATTGGAGCCAAAAATGATCCTGAAACATTTTCACAAGCCATGAGTTCTAAGAAAACTTGTGGTATAATGCCATAAAAGATGAGATAGAATCTATGGCATCTAATCAAGTCTGGGATCTTGTTGAGTTACCTCATGGTATAAAAGTCATTGGATGTAAATGAGTCTTTAAAGCAAAGAAAGACTCACAAGGTAACATTGAGAGATATAAAGCAAAGCTCGTTGCCAAAGAGTTCACTCAGAGGGAAGGAATCGACTACACAGAGACATTTTCTCTGTATCCAAGAAAGATTCTCTTCGGATAATTATGGCATTGGTAGCTCATTTTGATTTTGAGTTATATCAAATGGATGTAAAAATTGCATTCCTTAATGGAGATCTAGAAGAAGAGGTTTATATGAAACAACCTGAAGGAATTTTTTCTAGTAATAGTGAGCATTTGGTTTGCAAGCTTAAGAAATCCATATATGAATTGAAACAAGCCTCACATTAATGGTATTTAAAATTTTATGATGTGATCTCTTTCTTTGGTTTAAAGAGAACATCATGGATCAATGTATATACCAGAAGATTAGTGGGAGTAAAATTTATTTTTTAGTCCTATATGTGGATGATATTCTACTTGCAACCAATGATAAAGGGTTGCTACATGAGGTAAAATAATTTTTCTGCAAGAATTTTGATACGAAAGATATGAGTGAGGCATCTTATGTCATTGGCATTAAGATCCATAGCAAAAGATCTCGAGACATTTTATGATTGTGTTGGCCCAGATGGCAACCCAAGAGGGGAGGGGGGTGAATTGGGTTCTTAAAAAATTTAACCTTTTAAAAATGATTGGCTTTGAGATAAATAAAATTAAGTACAGGACAAATATTAACCACAAACAAAGAGATAGAGAGAGAGAATCAAAACACGGCAAACACAAGGATTTTATAGTGGTTCGGTATATCCAACATCTACGTCCACTCCCAAGTACCACTTGGATTTACACTATAATCTACTAGATTACAGCCGAGTTGTTTTACAAGCTCACAACTCAAAACTTGTTGTTTTCCCCCGGGATCACAACGAACCCAGCTGGTTTTTCGGGCTCACCAGCACAAAACCCAAACTCAAGCTAATCTAGCTTTCCCCAAGTATACTACCTCCACTAATTCAATCCCCCTGATTGAACTAGCAAAACAAATGAATAATAGTGTTTACAATAACAAGCAGCTCCTCAAATGAGCAAATATTCAATGTAAATAAACAAGGTTAGAAAAGCCTGTTTGAAGCAGAGTTGATTTGAGCTTTTCTTCTTTTCTTCTTTTTCTCTTCTCCTTTGAGATGTTGAATCAGGCCTCAGCTTGGATTCTTCACAAAGATTGCAGAGAAGTTGGGAAAAAAATAAGGTTTTTGCACTCTTTTTCTTCTTTGGGAAAATCCTCTGATTTTAAACTTTGAATGCCTTGGATTTCTCTTTGAGCTTTCTGGAGTTGATGGATTTGAACTTAGACTCTTTCCTCTTGATTTCTTGCTCAAGACTTCTCGGATTTTTCAATTTGATTTCTCTCTATTTTCCGTTCTTTTTTTTTTTTCAAATGAACGGACTCCCCTTTTATAGATTCTTTTTAATCCAAGATTAGGTGAAAAACTAGCCGTTATTTCTGTCCTTCGATTCCTCCTACACACAAAAAAAGTGTCCGTTAGAGATTAGGTGAGAAAATATTACCGTTGGAGGCCGTTCTGACATTTTAAAAATCCGTTCCTGATAGGTTGGAGTTGGCTCCAACTTTTCAGGTGTCGGCTCCAAGTTAGTATCAAAAAATAGAAAGTAACGGTTCGTTGAAGAGTCGGCTCCGAAAAAGTTGAGTATCGGCTCGCCGCATTCGGGAGTCGGCTTCGAAAAACTGTAAGTGTCGGCTCCAGAGTAGTCCAAAAAATATGCTTTCTGTTCCCGCATTGGAGTCGGCTCCAGACACTGTAAGTGTCGGCTCCGAAACACTGGGTGTCGGCTCCGAAACACTGGGTGTCGGCTCCAGACCGTTCCAAAAATCAGGAAAGCATTTGATCGGCCATGGGGTCGGCTCCAGACATTCTAGGTGTCGACTCCAGGCTCTGATTTTGAAACTTACCTTTGGCATTTGATTCAAAACACGTTTCTTTATACTTTTTGATTGATCAAACATTTTTAAGCCCTGAAACACTTGTTAAATTTATTAGTAACAAAATGAATATACTCATATCTTTTATTAATCATCAAAATCAATAATTGGGTTAACAATCTCCCCCTTTTGATGATTATAAAAATATTGAGTATATGCATGAGTAAACAATAGGATTCTCAAATCAAAATTTTTAAATATTTAATCCTCACAGATAAGCTCCCCCTGAATGAGATAGCTCCCCCTATGAAGTTCAATTTAACAATTGTTCTTCCTTTTAAGAGAAAATTTTAATGTTTGATACTGATAAGGCAGTTATTTAGTTTTAATTGCCTTTTCTTATGTGCAGTTAATTAGATACCAATAAATTAAGCTTAATTGAGCTTATTTGATCTAATGCATATCCAAAAGCTAAATATTTCTCCCCTTTTTTTGTTCTCCCCCTTGTTTTTGTTTTACATTCAATGCATATACTATTAGGAAATACTTATATAACTCTCCCCCTTTTTGTAATCAACAAAAAGATTAAGAAGAGTCAAGTAAAATGACAAAATTGATAGATTTTTAATGGATCAAAAGATATTCATTAAGTATAAGATAAGTTCATTACATCAAAAGTCGAATATTACAAAATGAAACTTCATTATATCAAACATCAAACTATACTTCATTACATTGAAACTTTAAGATAAATCAACATCAAACTAGACTAATTACCAAATATATTTCATTACAAGATAATCAAAGATTACTTCTAACATGCTTTGCAATTCTTCAACAATCCTTGCCATCCCTTCACTCTGAGTTCTTACAAATTCTTTTAATCTTCTATCAACAAATGCACATGCAGTCATAATTTTGTCCTGAAGCTCAGCATTGCATCTGGAGTAAGTCTCTGAGTCTCCACCAATATTCTTAAGCTCTTCAAATATGTTCTTGAGGTTATTCTTTAAGGATTCAGCAGAAGAACCAAGTGTAGACTCAATCATTCTAATCCTTTAATCCAAAGAGTAAAGGGTCTCTTTTAAATTCATAAACTGGCTATCAAATTCTGTCTTCATTTCTTCTTTTTGAGCAGCAAGTAAACTCTTGAGTTGCTCTAATTGAATATCTGAAAATCCAACAGATGACATAGGTGGTGGTACAAGAATTGGAGCAGGAGCAAGAGCAGAAGGTGGTGAGGATCTGCTAGGCTCTGGTGAAGGATGCCTCGCTGATGGACCAACCTCAGATGGTGCAGAAGATCTAATCTCAGTGGCTCTCTCATCCAGATGGCCCTTTCTCTTCCATTGACTATTCACCTTCACAAAGCCCATCCGGTGTACAGTAGCCAAACTATAGTAATCAGTGTGTCTAAGGTTCTTTGATGGCTCATTATCAGAAATTACAATACCTTGACTTCTAAACACCATAGTCAAAATCATACCATAGGGCAATGAAGATCTCCTCTTGCCCCCAGCCTCAGCCATATAGAAAATCATCTTCCCGACAAGATTGATAGGCTGATCTGTCAGAACACTATCCATAACAATAATGTCTCGCTCCGAGACATACTCAAAACGGCCAGTCTTAGGGAATAAAATCCTACTGCAGATGTTGTGAAGTAATCTAAGCTCCAAGGACAACTGATTAGCCCTAACTTCTTCAAATTCAGTAACTTCTCTTCCTAACATCCTAGATAATGCATCAGACCTCTCACTATGAATATCAGCAACTAATCGACAGGGATGCTCAGAAGATGTCCTAAACTATGAAAGGTAAGGTAAACTCTCTTCCCTCTTACTGAACTAACAATCCCACCATCTCCCCTTGATAAATTAAAATAGAATTCCTTAACAAGGGCCGGATAAGTGGGAACATCCAGCGAGCAAACCTTGTCCCAGCCAAGCTCGTTGATTTGTCTTCCAATAGAAAATCCCTCGGACTCAAAGAAATCAAAATCAACCTTTCTACCCATAGTAATAACTCTCCCGGCTAAAGTGTCTACCTGTGGAGATGAGGGACCAGGATTATCTGAATGGATTGAGGACGAATCGTCGCTTGGAGACGGCTCGCGGATGGAACGCCTAACCGTACGCTTCCCGGTGGTTATGGGAGCTCCAAGAACCGATCCTCTCCGCTTAGGAGCCATAGAAATCCTTGGGAATGTTTGATTTGAGGAGAATTTGGCTTGGGAAGGTTTTGAGAGAGTTGGAGAGAGTTTGGAAAGGGATTGGAAATGATGGAAATGATGGAAGTGTCGACTCTGCCCTAATAAAGTCAACTTGTGACCCCCAGGTGTCGACTCCCACGAAGTCAGGTGTCGACTCCAAGTCGCTAACACAGTTAGCGCTCGAACTGGAGTCGGCTCCACTTATACGAGTGTCGGCTCCAAGGTCAAGGATCGAGAGCGACACAGAAGAGGTGTCGACTCCTCAAATTGAGGTGTCGACTCCACTGACAGTTTCAGAGAAAAATAGATGAGTTTCAAACATCCGAAACTTGTCAAAATAGGATCAATAAATTTTTGAAAAATCTTTGGAATATGAAGAATCAAATTGCATAAATGACTAGATAAATTATCCTTAAAATCATGAAAAATTTCAAGAAATTAATGGAAATCTAGATAGTCATTCCTTAAGGGTTTCAAAATCATTCCAAAGGGTCACAAATCCCTAATTCACCTCTAAGATAACAAAATCTCTCTTCACTCAAAGGTTTTGTAAATATATCAGCTAATTGTTCTTCAGTATTAACATAATCAAGACAAATTTCATTATTAGCTACATGTTCTCTTATAAAGTGATATCTAATTTCAATGTGTTTGGTTCTTGAATGTTGAATTGGATTTTTAGTTAAATTTATTGCACTTGTATTATCACATCTAATAGAAGTTTTATCAAGTGTTATGCTATAATCTTCAAGTTGTCGCTTAATCTAGAGGATTTGAACACAGCAACTTCCAACTGCAACATATTCTGCTTCAGCAGTAGATAATGCAACCGAATTTTGCTTTTTGCTAAACCAAGAGATTAAGTTACTTCCTAAGAATTGACATGCACCACTTGTACTTTTTCTATCTAGTTTACATCCAGCATAGTCAGAGTCAGAATATACAATCAGGTTCAATGTTGAGTCTCTAGAATACCATAATCCTACATTTTTAGTTCCACTTAGATATCTTAAGATTATTTTCATAGGGATTAAGTGAGATTCTTTAGGATCTGATTGAAATCTAGCACATAGACAAACAGCAAACATGATATCTAGTCTACTAGCTATTAAGTAAAGAAGAGATCCGATCATACCTCTATAATATTTTTGATCTACTTTCTTACCATCTTTATCTTTGTCTAATTTGCATGAAGGACTCATAGGTGTTCCAAGGGGTTTGATTGACTCCATTCCAAACTTCTTGAGAAGTTCCTTTGTGTATTTTGCTTGGTTGATAAAAATTACCTCTTTGCTTTGCTTGATTTAAAGTCCTAGGAAGAAGTTGAGTTCTCTCATCATGCTCATTTTGAATTCACCCTGCATTAACTTAGCAAATTCTTGACACAAAAGATTGTTAGTAGCACTGAATACAATATCATCAACATATATTTGTACTATTAATAAATCTTTGTCTTTTCTTTTCAAAAATAGTGTTTTATTAATATTTCTTCTAGTAAAATCATTTTCAATCAGAAATTTGCTTAATATGTCATACCAAGCTCTAGGTGCTTGTTTTAAACCATATAGTACTTTGTGCAATTTAAAAACATGACTTAGAAATTCATGATCTTCAAAACTAGGTGGTTGTTCAACAAAAACATCCTCATTTATAAATCCATTTAAAAATACACTTTTAACATCCATTTGAAATAAATTGATATGCATATGACATGCAAATGCGAGTAATAATCTAATTGCTTCTAATCTAGCTACAGGTGCAAAAATTTTATCAAAATCAATTCCTTCTTCTTGATTATATCCTTTTGCGACTAATCTAGCTTTGTTTCTAATTACTATGCCATTTTCATCTAATTTATTTCTAAATACCCATTTTGATCCTATAACAGAATGATCATTAGGTCTATCTACAAGGGTCCAGACATTATTTCTAGTAAATTGATTTAATTCCTCTTGCATAGCTAACATCCAATTATTATCTTTTTCAGCCTCTTCAATGGTTTTAGGTTCAATTTGAGATACAAATGCAAGATGATTATTGATGTTTCTCATTGATGATCTAGTTCTTACTCCTTGAGATGGATCACCTATTATTAATTCTTTTGGATGACCATAGGCATATCTCCAATCTCTAGGAAGATCTACATCATTATGATTTGCATCAATAACATCAACACTAGGAGAATCATCATCTTTAGCCCCTTGTTCATGATCTGAAGATACATCAATATTTAATTTTTTAATATCTCTTTCCAATATGTTTGTATCTTCCTCATCATCAATCTTTTCTGAACTCGATGCTAAAGATTCATCAAAAACTACATGAATAGATTCTTCTATAATTAAGTTTCTCTTGTTAAACACTCTGTAGGCTTACTAGATGTTGAATATCCTAAGAATATGCCTTCATCTGATTTTGCATCAAATTTTTCTAGATTATCTTTACCATTATTATGAATGAAACATTTATAACCAAATACATGAAAATAACTGATGTTTGGTTTTCTATTGTTCCATAGTTCATAAGGAGTTTTCTTAAGGATTGGCCTAATTAAAGCTCTATTAAGAATGTAATATGCCGGATGCGTGTCGTAGCGCAACGATTTAAACACCTTAATTTCACTATTAGGATAGCGAGAGTAAGGGATCGATTCCACATGAACTTTAGCGATTATCTTGAAATAAACTTATAAATTTAATTAATTAAATAATTAGTAGTGCAAAATAATCAAGATATGGTCTATCTTATAAGAGCACGATCCGTACCCGTAGATCACGGCCCGTCCCTTTTAAGAATAGATCAGTCTAAAATTATTTTCACTTAAATATAATTTAATAACAATTAATCATGAATAAAAATTTTATTTCATATAAAGTAAAGAGTTATGACATTAAGAAAGCAACAGATTATAATAAATTCCTAAACCAAACCGGGCCCTCTTCTGCATACGTCTCGAAGCAGAGCATCCAAGAACTTCAGAAACGGGTCTCCCACGGAATTCTTGGAACAGGGGTCTTCAAACGGAACGGAAGTCTTGCCTGGTCTTCAAACGGAACAGCTTGGAACAGAGCTCTTCAAACGGCCTAGTCTTCAAACGGACTCCAAACCGGCACGAGCAGATAACTCCACGGATGAACACCACCTCCAAGCTCTTCCCCGATTACTCTCCCTCCTCTGCTATTTATAGAATTCCATATGCGGCCTTGATGCGGAGAGGACGTGGAGAAGAAACTATTTCTGTAACAGAAAAAGAGACGCGGAAGCAACGAAGAAAATCCTTAATAAATCGTCAATAAAATTCAAATTCCTTCTAGAGAATTTTAATTCACTCAATTTGATAACTTCCAATCTAATCTATTCTTTAATTGGTGGAGGAAACGGTTAGAAATTGATTTGGAGAAGAATCATTTAAGAAAACAGAGCCGTGCGGAAGCGATGAAATCAAGTGAGAAAATCTTAAGAAATCTTCAATAAAATTCAAATTCATTCAAAAGGAATTTAATTCGTCTAATTTTATAACTTCCAATCTAATTTATTCTTAATTAATGGAGAAACGATTAGATTGGATTTAGAGAAGAATAGGCGGAAACAGAGGAGTGTGGCTGAAAAACGATGATGTCGGCACTTGGTTTGCCGACTTCGCTTTAAAATCCATGCTAAAATAGATAAATAAATGAAAAATCAATTTCGGGCTCATCTTAACTCCGATTTGAGTGTCGTTTGCGTCATTAAATCCTAAAATCGAGCTCTTTTGATAAATCTACGAGGTTTAATGATAATTAATTCGTCTAATTTTATAACTTTCAATCTAATTTATTCCTTAATTAATGGAGGAAACGATTAGATTGGATTTAGAGAAGAATCGGCGGAAACAGAGGATTGAAAACGATGAGTCGGCACTTGGTTTGCCGACTTCGCTTTAAAATCCATGCTAAAATAGATAAATAAATAAAATCAATTCCGGGCTCATCTTAATCCGATTTGAGTGCCGTTTGCGTTATTAAATCCCTAAAATCGAGCTCTTTAAACTGATAAGGTTTTATCAAAATATTATATAAAATATTAAAATATTAAATAAAAATAGGTACGTTAAATTATTAATTAATAGGTTTAATGATAATTATTTATGCGTTTATCACTCCCCCCAACTTGAATCTTACTCGTCCTCGAGCAAATAAGAAATTTAGAAATATGTACCAAGCTAGTCCAAGAATTGATAGTTATCTTATAGTTCTTTTTTTTAAAGATCATAAAGGAGGTACTTCATTGGATTATTAAGTTTTTTTTTTTTAGTGATAAAGTGTAGTCCATAAGAATTTATAGAAGTCTTTCTTCACCAACTTTCCACTTCTCTAATTAAGTCTTCTAACTTAATTTGGGTTGGGTGTAATGTCTTTTGTACTTTGGTTCTTTATTTATTTATTTATATGTAAAGTCAGTGCAATGTCCTAACCCCTTGCTTTCTAATTAACCCTTGTAGCGAGCTTTAGGCCAATGGCTCCCAAACCAATTGGTTTTAGGGCATTAGGTGTAAAACACCCCTCGGACTTACTTACTCGAGTTAAAAGGCTTTAGGTAGGACTGACTCTATTTAGGTTCTTTTACATTCCCACCTTTTTACGCGAACAACATCACTTTCTTAGGTGACGGGGCCCGGTTACTCAGTGAAAAATGCTAAGAACCTAATCTATTAACTTTAAGAGAGATTTTTTTTTTTTTTGAATAACATTTTCACCCATACCCTTATTAAGTAGATTGTACTATTAAGATCAGTGGTCAGGAGGGTCTGAAATTATTCTAAAAATTTTTCTGGGCTAAACCCTACCTTTTATTAGGTTTTCTTTATTCCTCAGTATTCAAAAATAATCTAACCATTAATTCATTAATAGACTGCTTGATTAACTTCAAATCGAGACAGAATTTGGTAACACATCTGATTATAGTTTTACTCGAGGATTTATTTTTTTTTCCTCCCCCCCAACTTAATTTCCATTGTCCCTAATGGAAGAAAAAAATAATAATAATAATTTCAAGGAAAGATACTACCTGGTAGAGTATTTGAAGGTTGGAAGTTTCATTGTTGCCATCTTCTTTCAATCTGCTTCTGTTGCTCTTCTCTGGTCATACTAAAAAACACACTAAAAGAAAAGAAAGTTAAAAATAACTAATAAACTGGGTTGCCTCCCAAGAGCGCTAAGTTTAAAGTCTTCAGCCAGACTGTGCTACTTATTATGATAGTGTTGGGTTCACAAGATCAATTGATTCAACAATTTCTCCATCATTAATTTCTTCTATATATGGTTTCAAACGTTGGCCATTTACTTTGAATGTATTTCCTTGCTTGGGGTCTTTAAGCTCTACAGCTCCATGGGAAATACTTGAGTTACTATAAAGGTCCATTCCATCGTGAACGAAGTTTTCCAGGGAAAAGGTGTAATCTTGAATTGTAAAGCCATACTTTTTGATTTGGTTCAAAATTTTTCTACTAATAAATTTGTCATGATATGCTTTGGTTCGTTCTTTATAAATTTTTGAGCTCTCATATGCCTCATTTCGTAGCTCTTCTAACTCATTCAATTGGAGTTTTCTATTGACACCTGCATTTTTCATATCATAATTAAATTGCTTGATAGCCCAAAATGCACGGTGTTCTAATTCTACAGGTAAATGACAGGCTTTTCCAAATACGAGCCTGTAAGGAGACATTCCTATGGGAGTTTTAAATGCAGTACGATAAGCCCATAATGCATCATCCAAACGTTCTGACCAATCTTTCCTATCAGGTCTCACGTTTTCTCAAGGATATTTTTAATTTCTCTATTTGATATTTCAACTTGGCCACTAGTTTGGGGATGATAAGGTGTAGCTACCTTATGAGTAATTCCATATTTGTTCATTAATGCTTCAAAGTGTCTATTCGTGAAATGTGTACCCCCATCACTAATTATAGCCCTTGGGCATCCAAAACGACTAAGGATATTATGCTGAATAAACTTGATTACAACTTTATGATCATTGGTTCGAGTTGCCATGGCTTCAATCCATTTTGACACATAATCAACTGCCACTAGAATGTATTCAAATCCAAAAGAGGAAGGAAATGGGCCCATAAAATCAATACCCCATACATCAAAAATTTCTACAACCAAGATAGGGTTTAGGGGCATCATGTCTTTTCGAGATATATTTCCTGTTTGTTGACATTGGAGACAATTACGGCTAAATTCATGTGCATCTTTAAAAAGAGTTGGCCAATAAAACCCACTTTGCAGTACCTTTGCTGCAGTTTTCTTTCCACTAAAATGTCCTCCACAGGCAAGAGAATGACAGAAGTTAAGTATACTTTTGAATTCACTTTCGGGAACACATCGCCTAATCACCTGATCTGAACAGTACTTAAATAATTCAGGGTCTTCCCAAAAGTAATATTTGATTTGTGAGAAAAATCTATCTTTTTCTTGTTTTGTCCAGTGGGAAGGTACTTTTCCTGTTGCCAAATAATTCACAATGTGGGCAAACCAGGGAAGACTGCTATGGGAAATTGAGAATAATTGCTCATCAGGGAACTTATCTCTGATTATTTCTTTATTGTATTCCACTGAGATCCTAGAGATATGATCTGCTACCATATTTTCAGAACCTTCTTATCTAAGATTTCTAGATCAAATTCTTGTAGTAGTAGGATCCATCTAATTAGTCTGGGTTTTGTATCCTTTTTTGATATAAGATGCCTCAACGCTGCATGATCTGAATAAACTAAAACTTTAGACCCTAACAGATATGATCTAAACTTTTCTAGGGCAAACACAACTGCTAGTAATTCTTTTTCAGTGGTAGTATAGTTCATTTGTGCATCTGAAAGAGTTTTGCTAGCATAATAAATTACATGGGGTTCTCGATTGAGTTTCTGTCCTAGAACTGCCCTACAGCATAATCAGAAGCATCACACATGATTTCGAAAGGTATGGTCCAATCTGGGGGCTTGATAATGGGTGCAGTGGTCAAAGCAGTTCGAAGGATGTTATAGGCTGTTAGACAATCTTTATCAAAATTAAAAGAACTATCCTTGGTCAACAAATTACACAATGGTCGAGAAATTTTACTGAAATCTTTGATGAAACGTCTATAAAAACCAGCATGACCAAGGAAAGATCGTACTTGTTTAACTGAGGTTGGGGGTGGTAGATTTGAGATCAATTCAACCTTGGCTTTATCAACCTCAATACCTCTCTCTGAAACAATGTGTCCAAGCACAATTCCCTCACGAACCATAAAATGGCTCTTCTCCCAACTTAGGACTAAATTCATTTCCATACATCGTTTCAGTACCTTAGTCAAGTTCTCGAGGCAGCTATCAAATGATGCACCAAAGACTGAAAAATCATCCATAAATACTTCCAAAAATTGACCAATCATATCAGAAAATATGGCCATCATACATCGTTGAAACGTGGCTGGTGCATTACAAAGACCAAACGGCATACGTCTAAAGGCAAATGTTCCAAAGGGACAAGTGAAGGTGGTCTTTTCTTGATCTGCAGGAAATACTGGGACTTGATTGTATCCTGAATATCCATCTAAGAAACAAAAGAAACTTTGTCCCGCTAGCCGTTCTAGAATTTGATCGATAAAAGGCAAAGGAAAGTGGTCTTTCCTAGTCACGGCATTCAACTTTCGATAATCTATACACACTCTCCAACTAGTTGATGTGCGAGTAGGAATTGATTCGCCCTTTTCATTTTTAATCACGGTAATACCCGATTTTTTAGGTACTACTTGGATTGGACTGACCCATTGGCTATCTGAAATTGGATAAATGATACCAGCATCAAGCCATTTTACTACTTCCTTCTTAACAACATCCCTCATGTTTGGATTTAGCCTTCGTTGCATGTCTCTATGTGGTTTGGCTTCAATTTCACTATGAATATGGTGCATGCAAACGGAAGGGTCAATTCCCTTAATATCAGCTATTGTCCATCCAATCGCCTCTTTATGTTCTTTAAGTACATCTACCAATTTATCTTCTTGCTCAGAGGTTAGGGTAGATGCAATGATTACTGGAAGGGTATCATTGGGTCCAAGGAATGAATATTTTAAGTCATCTGGAAGAGGTTTCAATTCTAGTTGGGGTGGTTCTTCCAAGGATGGTATTAAAGGACTTGGTTTAGTTGGAAGTGGTTCATATTTTATAGTCCAGGAGGGATGGTGTCGATCTTAGGTGGTTCTAATAACATGTTTATCTCTTTGGTATACTCATCAATATCAAAGTCATCTATTCCAAAATGTGTAAGACATGTTTGTAAAGGATCCGAATCAATCAAACTTTGGAATTTCTTATCTACTACTTCCTCTATCATGTTTACTTCATTTAAATCATACACAGGTGGTCCTTGGGAAGCATTAAAAATATTTAATCTCATCTTCTTGTTTCCAAAAGATACATCCATCACACCTGTTCTACAATTTATGCATGCATTAGCAGTAGCTAGAAAAGGTCTTCCAAGGATGATGGGAATTTGGTTAGGATTACCACTAGATTCCATATCCAACACAAGGAAGTCGACAGGAAAATAGAATTCATCCACCTTTACTAATACATCTTCCAATATTCCACGAGGTTCTTTGACTGATCTATCTGCCAATTGTAGTGTTACTGTCGTGGGTTTCAACTCTCCAAATCCGAATAATTCATACACTGAACTTGGGAGAAGGTTTACACTCGCACCCAAATCTAATAATGCTTTCTTGATTGTGAAGTTTCCTATGACACATGATATAATCGGGGTACCAGGATCTTTTAGTTTGGGTGGGGTTATTTGCTGAACAACTGAGCTGACTTGCTCAGTCAAATGTATCTTTTTTGGTATTTGTGTCTTGGCTTTCCGTTTTTGTGTGCATAGATCCTTCAAAAATTTGGCATAAGCTGGAACTTGCTTGATAGCATCGAGAAGAGGTAAGTTTATTTGGACTTGCTTAAATAACTCAAGCATCTCATTCATTTTTATATTCTTCTTATCTGAAGGCAAAGGAGATTCTAAAGCACTAGGGAATGGGGCTTTAGGTATGATTGCTTGATCATTGAATTCCTTTTCTTTTTCATTTCTTCTCTCTTCTGGTTTAGCCACTTCTAATTTCTGGGTTGGTTCAGGTGGGTTCAATGTTTTTCCACTTCTGAGAGTCATGACTGATTTAGCATGTTCTGGGAATTTGTCAGGACTATTGGAACCTTCAGCCATGAATTGTCCTTTTGGGTTATCGATAGGCTGACTAGGTAACTTACCCTCCTCCCTTCTACTGAATGCTGTGGCTAATTGACCTATCTGAGTTTCTAGTTTTGCAATAGATTGTGTGTGGGAGTGAAGGATTTGAGTATTCATTTCTAGCCCTTTCAATGCTTGTAACACTTTGTCTTCAAAAGTAGGCTGATTATTCGGTGGAGGTTGTGGGATGTTTGGATATTGTGAATATGGCATGTTTCTAAAATTGGTTTCTTGGTAATTAGGTCTGATCGATGAATTGACTACAGGTTGAGGTTTCCAAGAAAAATTTGGGTGATTTCGCCAGCCAGGATTGTAAGTATTTGAAAATGGATCATTTCCTGTTCTAGGAGCTAATCGGGTTTGGGCTTGGTGGGCTTGCTCTTGAACAAGTTCAGGAAATTGGTATGCAGCTGGACATTCACCTATAGAATGGGTTGGACTCGAACAAATTATGCAGACCTCATGTAATTGAGTAGATGGGGAAGAGATGTTTCCAACTTGTAGAATCCGGTCAAGTTTATGGGATAATTCATCTACCTTAGTATAGATATCTGTAGAATGACCTATTTCATATATTCCACCTCTTTTAGGTTCTACGGGAGGGTCTCGACGAGCAACTGACATATGATGTAATGAATTCTCACTCAATGTCTCAAAGAGTTGCCAAGCCTCATGTTCATTTTTTAACATAAATGTCCCACCACATGAAGCATCAACCATTTGCCTATGCTTTTCTGATAATCCATCATAAAAGCACTGAACCAGTTGCCATTTGGGTATAGCATGATGTGGACATTTTCTAATTAGTTCTTTGAATCTCTCCCATGTCTCATGGAACATTTCTCCATCTGTCTGGGAAAAACTTGTTATGGCTTTTCTAATTTGATTCGTTTTTCCTATAGGAAAATATTTCTTAAGAAATTCTCTCTGAAGATGATCCCAAGTTGAAATTATAACAGTGTCTAATGAATTTAACCAATACTTGGCTTTATCTTTTAGGGAAAAAGGGAATAACTTAAGCCTAAGTGCATCATCAGAGAAATTTTGAATCTTGACAGTTGAGCAAATTTCTAAGAATTCATCTAAGTGTTTGTAGGGATCCTCATTTGTAAGTCCATAGAAAGATGGTAACATTTGGATTACACTTGACTTAATTTCATATTGGGCAGCCTCTACTGGAGGCACTTGAATGCAGGGAGAGTAGGTATACCTTGAAGGAGTGAAATACTCTTTCAACTGTCTTGGTTGATTATTTTCGTTATTAGGATCCATAATTCTGAGTCTGTTTGCTCTAATAGTTCTTTCTATCTCGGGATCTAAGGGTATAAGGTCGGGCTGCAATGACCGGCGACCAAGCATACACCCTACCAATGCCTCTAAAGCAAATAGTTTATTTATTTATTTATTTTTTTTCTTTAATTTTTGTAATTAAGTTTCTAATTTCCTAATAAATTATGAGATGTCAATGGAAGAATTTTGAGTTTTGCAGAAAATAAATCACCTAAGTCAATCTAAGCATAAAATAAAATAATTATTTTATTTATATATTTTATTTTTTTTATAATTTTTTTCCTTAAATTAATTATATTTTATGGAAGATGTCTTAGGGTTTTTTTAGGGTTTTTTTTAGGTAAGTTAATTAAAAGGAAAATTTGATTAGGTTAAAATTGGATTTGTGGCAAAAAGGAAAGTAATTTTTTTTTTTTTTTATGTTAAAAAGAAAATATGCAATTCTAACAATTAAGGAAATAAAATAAAGCAGCAATAACTATTCAAAAATTAAGAGAAAATTAATCTAAATTTTTTTATATTTTTATTTTTTTTTATATTTTTAATTTTTTTTTAAAATAACACACTTAAGTCCCCGGCAACGGCGCCAAAAATCTGATGCGTGTCGTAGCGCAACGATTTAAACACCTTAATTTCACTATTAGGATAGCGAGAGTAAGGGATCGATTCCACAGGGACTTTAGCGATTATCTTGAAATAAACTTATAAATTTAATTAATTAAATAATTAGTAGTGCAAAATAATCAAGATATGGTCTATCTTATAAGAGCACGATCCGTACCCGTAGATCACGGCCCGTCCCTTTTAAGAATAGATCAGTCTAAAATTATTTCACTTAAATATAATTTAATAACAATTAATCATGAATAAAAATTTTATTTCATATAAAGTAAAGAGTTATGACATTAAGAAAGCAATAGATTATAATAAATTCCTAAACCAAACCGGGCCCTCTTCTGCATACGTCTCGAAGCAGAGCATCCAAGAACTTCAGAAACGGGTCTCCCACGGAATTCTTGGAACAGGGGTCTTCAACGGAACGGAAGTCTTGCCTGGTCTTCAAACGGAACAGCTTGGAACAGAGCTCTTCAAACGGCATGGTGTTCAAACGGACTCCAAACCGGCACGAGCAGATAACTCCACGGATGAACACCACCTCCAAACTCTTCCCCGATTACTCTCCCTCCTCTGCTATTTATAGAATTCCATATGCGGCCTTGACGCGGAGAGGACGCGGAGAAGAAACTATTTCTGTAACAGAAAAAGAGACGCGGAAGCAACGAAGAAAATCCTTGATAAAAATAAAATTCAAATTTCTTCTAGAGAATTTTAATTCACTCAATTTGATAACTTCCAATCTAATATATTCTTTAATTGGTGGAGGAAACGGTTAGAAATTGATTTGGAGAAGAATCGTTTAAGAAAACAGAGCCGTGCGGAAGCGATGAAATCAAGTGAGAAAATCTTAAGAAATCTTCAATAAAATTTAAATTCATTCAAAAGGAATTTAATTCTCTAATTTATAACTTTCAATCTAATTTATTCCTTAATTAATGGAGGAAACGATGATGTCGGCACTTGGTTTGCCGACTTCGCTTTAAAATCCATGCTAAAATAGATAAATAAATAAAAAATTAATTCCGGGCTCATCTTAACTCCGATTTGAGTGCCGTTTGCGTCATTAAATCCCTAAAATCGAGCTCTTTAAACTGATAAGGTTTTATCAAAAATATTATATAAAATATTAAAATATTAAATAAAAATAGGTACGTTAAATTATTAATTAATAGGTTTAATGATAATTATTTATGCGTTTATCACCGTGTTTATAGCTTCTGCCCAAAAGTACTTTGGTAGATTGCTTTCACATAGCATGGTACAGGCCATGTCTTCTAAAGTTCTATTTTTTCTTTCTATAACTCCATTTTGTTGTGGTGTTCTAGGTGCTGAGAAATTATGAATGGATAACATTTTCAATGCAAAAGTTTTTAAATAAATGATTTTCGAATTCTGTGCCATGATCACTTCTAAGAGATACTATGTTGTTGTTTTTCTCATTTGTGACCTTCTTGAAGAATTTTAAAAATATTGAAAGGTCTCATCTTTATGAGCTAAAAATAATACCCAAGTATATCTAGAATAATCATCTACAATCACAAGACCATATTTCTTTCCTCCTAGACTAGTGGTTCTAGTAGGTCCAAAGAGATCCATGTGAAGTAGTTCAAGTGGCCTAGAAGTGGAAACAATGTTTTTAGTTTTGAAAGAGTTTCTAGTTTATTTTTCAAATTGACATGCATCACAATTTTGTTGTTTTCAAAATCTAGTTGTGGAAGACCTTTAACTAAATACATTCTAATTAATTTTGAAATTAGGTGTGTGCTTGCATGACCTAATCTATGATGCCATAACCATCCAATCTCATTCATATTAGCATTAATGGCAACTAAGCAATGATTACTAGTAGATAAATTATCTAAATCAATCAAGTATACATTGCCATTTCTATTTCCAGTAAATACAATGCTATTATCAATGGGATTAGAAACAGTGCAAATAGAAGCTTCAAATGATACTTTGAAACCTTTATCACACAATTGGCTAATACTAATTAGATTGTGCTTTAAACCATTAACATATAAGACATTTTCAATAAATGTAGAGGAAGTTATTTGAATTTTATCAAACCCCATGATTTGGCCTTTGCCATTGTCACCAAACGTAACAACTCATCCTCTTTTGCTTTCAAGGGTGATGAATTGATCCTTGTCACCCATCATGTGTCTTGAGCAGCCACTATCGAGACACCACTTTCGCTTTAATCTTTTGGCCGCAAGACACTCCTGCAAAATGATCAAGTCTTATATTTAGGTACCCAAGCCTTCTTGGGTTCTTCATGGTTAGTAGCAAAAAAGATTGTTTCTTTTGGAACCCATATTTTCCTTCCTTTACTACTTAAGTTCTTGTTAATTTTCTTAAAATTACATTCAAAGGCTTTGTGTCCCTTTTTGTTACAATAATGACATAAAACTTCATTTTTATCTTGTTCTTTTCTAAAAAAGTTTTTGACATACTTTTATTTTATGTTGGGCCTATAACCTAATCCAGCCTTATAAATATAGCTCATTGATTACTTAATAATAAATTAAGTTTTTCAGAACTATATGTAAATTTATCAACTATATTTTTATATTTATCAACTTCGTTCTTTAATCTATCATTTTCATTGAAAATTGATTCTTTTTCTTCAATTAATACTTCATTTCTGATTTCAATTTTTCAACCTCATGAGTAAGATTATCTTTTTCTTTAACAAGATTTAGATTATCGTTTTTCAATGATTTGTTCTTCTTTTTCAGAACTTTAAAATCACTTATTAACTCATTAAATGCATCATATAGTTCTTCAAAAGTGAAATCATCATAAGGTGTTTCAGATCTTACCTCAATGTCGTCTTTTGCCATAAAGTAAATGTTGGCAACTTCCTTTTGTTCCTCCTCAGAAGAGGATTCTTCGCTATCACTCCATGTTGCAACATAAGCCTTCTTCTTCTTCTTGTAGACTTTCTTCAGTTGAGGACAGTCATATCTGAAATGCCCCGGTTTCTTGCACTCATAACATATTAAGGGCTCTTTTTCTTTTTCTTTGTCCTTCTCTTTTTCTTTTTCTCCTTCCATTTTTGTTCCAAACTTTTTCTTATGGAAGGGTCTCCTTCTTTGCATAAATTTCTTAAATTTTCTAGTAAGGAGTGCAGTCTCCTCATCATCATCATCATCACTGTAGCTTTCCTCACTTTCTGTAGCCTTGAGAGCAATAGTTTTCTTCTTCTTGACTTTCTCCTCTTGATGTTGTTTCATAGTTAGCTCATGAGTCATCAAGGATCCAAGTAGCTCCTTCAAAGGTAAAACATTTAGGTCCTTGGCTTCTTGGATTGCAGTCACCTTCGCTTTCCATGATCTTGGAAGTGACCTAAGAATTTTACGCACAAGTTCAGAATTAGTATAAGTCTTACTAAGACTTTTCAAGCCATTAATAATATCAGTGAATCTTGTGTACATGCATGTAATAGTTTTAGTTTGTTCCATGCTAAATAGTTCATATTTATGCACCAAAATATTAATTTTTGATTCTTTTACTTGATTAGTACCCTCATGGGTAACTTCTAATCTATCCCAAATTTCTTTTGCGGAAATACATGTAGAAATTCGATTAAATTCATTTGCATCCAATGAACAATACAAACATTCATGGCTTTAGCATTGAGTTGAGCCAACTTCTTATCATGTTCATCCCATTCCGTTTTCGGTTTAGGAATCACCATGTTGTCTACTCTAATTGTGGGTGCGTGTGGACCATTAACTACGATTCCCCATAAGTCATAGTCAAGTGCTTGAATAAAAATCTTCATCCTAGCTTTCCAATAACCATAATTAGTTCCATTAAATAAAGGAGGTCGATTAGTGGATTGACCTTCTAAATAAGATGAACTAGCTTGAGCTGCCATTTGGATCTTTAGCTCTTGATCGTTAGACCAAAATCAAATGAGCACTTGCTCTGATACCAATTGTTGGCCCAGATGGCAACTCAAGAGGGGAGTGAATTGGGTTCTTAAAAAAATTAACATTTTAAAAATGATTGGCTTTGAGATAAATAAAATTAAGTGCAGGATAAATATTAACCACAAACAAAGAGATTGAGAGAGATAATCAAAACTCGGCAAACACAAGGATTTTATAGTGGTTCGGTGTATCCAACACCTACGTCCACTCCCAAGTACCACTTGGATCCACACTATAATCTACTAGATTACAGCCGAGTTGTTTTACAAGCTCACAATTCAAAACTTGTTGTTTTCCTCCGGGATCACAACGAACCCAGCTGGTTTTCTGGGCTCACCAGCACAAAACCCAAACTCAAGCTAATCTAGCTTGCCCCGAGGTATACTACCTTCACTAATTCAATCCCCCTGATTGAACTAGCAAAAACAAATGAATAATAGTATTTACAATAACAAGCAGCTCCTCAAATGAGCAAATATTCAATGTAAATAAACAAGGTTAGAAAAGCCTGTTTGAAGCAGAGTTGATTTGAGCTTTTCTTTTTTTCTTCTTTTCCTTTTCTCCTTTGAGATGTTGAATAAGCCCTCAGCTTGGATTCTTCACAAAGATTGCAGAGAACTTGGAAAAAAATAGGGTTTTTGCACTCTTTTTCTTCTTTGGGAAAATCCTCCGATTTTGAACTTTAAATGCCTTGGATTTCTCTTTGAGCTTTCTGGAGTTGATGGATTTGAACTTAGACTCTTTCCTCTTGATTTCTTGCTCAAGACTTCTCGGATTTTTCAATTTGATTTCTCTCTATTTTTGTTCTTTTTTTTTTTCAAACGAACGGACTCCCCATTTTATAGATTCTATTTAATCCAAGATTAGGTGAAAAACTAACCATTATTTCTGTCCTTGGATTCCTCCTACACACAAAAAAGTGTCAGTTAAAGATTAGGTGAGAAAATATTACCGTTGGAGGCCATTCTGACATTTTGAAAATCCATTCCTGACAGGTTGGAATCGGCTCCAACTTTTCAGGTGTCGGCTCCAAGTCGAGTATCTAAAAATAGAAAGTAACGGTTCATTGAGGAGTCGGCTCCAAAAAAGTTGAGTGTCGGCTCGCCGCATTCGGGAGTCGGCTCTGAAAAACTGTAAGTGTCGGCTCCAGGGTAGTCCAAAAAATATGCTTTCTGTTTCCGCATTGGAGTCGGCTCCAGACACTGTAAGTGTCGGCTCCGAAACTCTAGGTGTCGGCTCCAGACCGTACCAAAAATTAGGAAAGCATTTGATCGGCCACGGGGTCGGCTCCAGACCTTCTAGGTGTCGACTCCAGGCTCTGAATTTGAAACTTACCTTTGGCATTTGATTCAAAACACGTTTCTTTATACTTTTTGATTGATCAAACATTTTTAAGCCCTAAAACACTTGTTAAATTTATTAGTAACAAAATGAATATACTCATATCTTTTATTAATCATCAAAATCAATAATTGGGTCAACAGATTGTCTCAAGAAACTTATATCAATAAAGTCTTGGAGAGATTTCGGATGAAAGATTGTTTACTAAGTGTTGCACCCATAGTGAAAGGTGACAAGTTCACTTTGAACTAGTGCCCTAAAAATGAACTTGAATGGGAACAGATGCACAACAATCCTTATGCTTCAGCTGTTGAAAGCCTAATGTATGCTTAAGTTTGCATAAGACCTGACATTGCATTTGCAGTAGGAATGTTGAAAAAATATCAAAGTAATCTAGGTTTAGACCACTAGAGAGCTGCTAAAAAGATCATGAGGTACATAGCAAATATGACTGCTATCTCTACTATGAAAGTAGAGTTCGTTGCTTGTTTTGAGGCTATACCGCACGATATATGGTTGAAGAGTTTCATTTCGGAGCTTAAAATCATTGATTCTATTGCTAGGCCGATTAAATTGTACTGTGATAATTCAACTATTGTATTTTTGGCTAAAAATCACAAGAGTGGTAGTCAAAGTAAACACATCGACATTAAGTATTTAGCCATAAGAGAAAGTGTTAAAGAAAATAAAGTGGTCATAAAATACGTTAGCACTGAATTGATGATAGCTGATCCTTTGACTAAAGGCATGCCAATTAAGAATTTTAAGGATCATGTAGTACGAATGAGAGTTGGTTCCATGATATAATTTAGTTGCATGGACAACTACTTCTACAAGAAAACTTTTATTTCAGTTATTTGTTTATTTCTTATTCGGGTGTACACATTATTTAACTTTAGAGAAATGATAAATTTTCTTTTGGACTCTAAATAAATATAGGGTTTATTCATTAAGTTATGTTGTCACATTTGGAATAGTGGTAAAGTAATTGAATGCATTGTAATATATGGAAGATAATACTCAATTATAGAGGACCTATCGCCATGATTCATATATTATTTGGTTTCTTTTTCAGTGTTGAGAACTATAGATTAAAATAAAATATACGAACCAAATGAAAGAATGCAGTATTTTATTGGTGATGGTCCTATTTTATTTTATTTGGTAACACTTGCAGATATATCTCGAGATAACTCTCAACAATATTCATCCACTAATTAATTAAGTGATAACTATATCAGTCATTCATATTATTAGTAATTCAGTTATCAATAGTTTATTTTTCACTGTCATAAACTATGATCACAATTTCCTTGTGATAGGGCTAGAAATCATATTTTAACCCTATGGATGAGGGTACATTCTCAACACATATCTCCTATGAAGGTAGGTCCCAGTATCAGTCATCAATCATTACATAATGGATTGAGAGTTTATATTAAGCTTATATCATTTATTCCTTACTTAATAGTCAAAGCATATGCATGTGTTCTAGTAATTTTTATTATTTTTCTTTATTTAGTATATTATTATTATTATATTATTATTTTATGAATACATTTAGTTATCTATAATTATAATGTTATTATTGTTACCAACATAGTAATTAATTATTCTTTAAAGTATAACTATTATTCAAATTTTATAATTAAATGTTATGTAATTTATAATTGCTATTTATTTACTTTAGTATCAATTATGCTATCAAAACATTATTAATTTTATCAATTAATGCTAAAAATAATGATTCAAATTAATTAATCAAATATTTATAATCATAACTATGAAATAATTTTCATTACATGTCATTGGCCAGAATTTAGTAATAAATGTTAATTTAACCATTAGTCTACTTACCTTAACTTGCTAATTCAAAAATATAGTTTCAGGATGGTATCACCTGCATAATAGATATCTTTAAATAATATTATATTTTTAGTAACTCATAACACAGCCCAAACTTAGGACCTCATCCTACTATAGCCCACCAAGAATAAGGCCTATAGGTTATTTGGGCTTAGTAATTAATTCCAATTGACTGAACATAGTCCCTTGATCAAATCCTAGTCCAACCCAACTCATAAACAATATAATATATATTATTTATTTATTTATGTATTATTTTAATTTATTTTATTTTTTTGTCTACTTAGACGATTCAAAGAACTAGCTCGATCAGTAGTTTTAGAAGACCCATGAAAGTCTTCTTCCACCCAGCCACCTCCCAACTAATCAAGGAGTCACTGTCTTCACAACTGGACACCTGTACTTCACCAACGGTTCCCTCGTCATATCCTTGCTAATAGATTTATCCTTGCTAATAGATTTCTCCTCATATCCTTGTTAATAGTTTTATGAATCAAAGAAGAAGAGATGGAGAAATTTTAGATATTATTACCTTGCCGTTTATGTTGTCAGAGGAAAAATTAAGTATACTCAATATCTATGGACCTCTGAGTATCGGAGCACACCATGTCACTTCTTATTTTTCTATATTTATAAATAATTATTTACGATTCAAGTATGTATACTTAATCTCTCACCGTTAAAAAGTACCGGATTATTTTTATGCTTTTTAGCAGAAATAGAAAATTAAAAGAAGAGGGCTTAAAAACACTCCGGATTATAGAGAATGTGAGTATCGATCAAACTTTGTAAAGAAAAGAAGAAACATAGGCAATTTATCATTTCTCATATCCCATAATAAAATGAAATAATAGAGCGTAAAAATAGTACTTTACTAGATATGGTTAGATTGATGATGGCATAAAAAAAAATGTGATTAATTTTTAGAAGATGCATTGCTAATTACTGCCTATATTCCTAATTATCTATCCAATAAAATAGTGCCTTTTAGTTCATATGAGTTATGATATAGCATAAAACTTAGCATGAATTATTTATTCTCATATAGCTTAATAGAATATGTTCGTAATACCTTTGATAGGACAGAAAAACTAGATCTTAAAACCAGTGTTCATTAGGTATTTTGAGAGATTTAATGGTTATATGATGTATGATGAACATTTTGATAGAAAATAAATATTCTAATAAAGAATTGATTGGGGCAGCTCAGAGCCATAAATTTATAGGGAAAGAGGTTTGCTCTGAACGTACAATGCTATGTTTCCTTCTAAAACAGACATCGGAGCGTTGCAATTTATACGCTAGTTTCCAAAAAGGAACTATAAAAACTACAATTTATTTCTTTATTGCAGGATTGACATTGTAAATCTCGATCAAAGGACCATCGGTATATTTTATTCATATTAGAGATACCTCTAACCGTGCTAAGTGCTGACTGAAATCATAAATGGCTAACACATTTATTTACGGACATTAAACAGTAGAAGCCAAAGCATCTCGAGTTTGTGACTGATATCTCTTCACTGAAGAACTCGATTCGGAGACCGCCGACCTTCACCTTTCCCTTGCCCGCCCTCGGCACCAACGTGACAAGTACACTGTCATCTGCTTCAGCTTTGAGATCCTCGAGCAATTCGGTGATCCCGAGCCGCAGCTTTGTGCACAGCTTCTTCTCCTTCTTGGAGTGCATGTGCTTGTGAGGCACGTTGACGAAGCTCCCGGCAAACTCACTCGACCCAGGGTCAACCCCGCTTTCGTCCGGCGGGTTAATGTACACGTCGAACTTGACGTACACGTCGCCGTCAAACTCGATCCCCTCGACCACCAGGACCTCCTCCTCGTCCTCCTTCTCCTTGCTGCTCCTCGACACCTTGGGCCGCCTCACCTTCGCACTCACCGGCGAGTCCAGTGTCATCGGGAAGGTAGCTTCCGTGATCGCCCGTAGCGATCTGGCACCCTTTTTCGCCTTGGGAGTGGGTCGGGTTTTCAGCCATGGGATCTCGACGTCTTGATAGGTGTAGCCGAGCCACCGAGTATCCAGACAGTCCTTGATTTTGACTCGAACAAGGTCAGTGTTCTCGTCGTAGAAAAAAAGGAGGCGTCGAGCCAGTCCTTGTCGTCGAAGTCCTTGTGCTTTCCGCCGAGCGTCTTCCAGACGTACCACATGCGGTCGACGTTGGAATGGTGGGCATAGAAGATTGGATCGCGGCTGGCCGAGTACAGCACGCCCATGTCCTCTCTGTGTGGCTGGTTTCTGTCACCGGTCCAATCGTGGACATGGTTATGCGGCACGTTTTCTAGCGAGCCTGCGCCGGGACTGGCTGGTCACCGGCACGGTAGGGGGAACCCATGAATAGTTCTGCCGTCTTCCCATGGGCGATCACTTCGCGATACATGATCTTTAAGTTGTGGTCGATTTGCTGGGCCTTGGTGAAGGAACGGTCCTGATGCTTGTCGAAGTCGAGGTCCACAAGGCACGGTGGCTGGTGCTTGGCATCGCGAAGCTTGTCATAGAGCGGCGAAGAAGGGTCAGTATAGATCGGAGGCATTTGCATGCCAGCGGGCGCATCCCAGTTCCAGAAGGGAAGCGCGAAACTCTTGTCACCGATGAGCTTGCCTAGCATTTTCTCATGGAAGTAGAGGTAGAGCCGATGCCAGGGGAAGAAGAGCCAGGATTTGTGGACCTGGATCTCGATGTGTGGGAAGCCAATCTGATCATAGAAGCCGTTGCAGTAAGCGCAATGGACATTGGCCTGTTGGGTGAAGTTACGAGGGTCGTCGGCCGGTAAGGCCTTCATGTGCTGCACAGCCTTGGCATACTTTGCTAAGTACTCCGAGTTGACCAAGTGAGCAGCAGGGCGGACGCGAAGATGATCGGAGCGCGGCGGGAGCTTGAAGTCGATGATTTTTGACTTGACCGGTGGGCAGCAGTTGGGGAGAGTTTCGCCCGAAGGCAGGTCAGGGGGGCGACATGTTGAGACGTCAGGGAATTGGATAGGGAGTCCGACGGCCTTGCGGTTGATGCCGAGAGTGGCGGCAGCACCATAGAGCCCACCAAGGCCGATGAGCATATCTCGGCGGTCAAACTTTCCTGTGGCTCCGGTGGTCTCTATGTGCTTCTCATTTTCATTCCTATTCTTGCATGAGATTTTCTGATGGAGGTGCGATCTCTTTGAAGGGAGAGGAAAGTGAGGCCGTTGCCTATAGAAGGAGCATGCAAAGGAGTTTGGGATTAAGGTAGAGGACGTTGGAGGAATATTAGGTTTGGATAGGCTTGCCATGTTAAATTCTGATTGCTCTTACATCCAAGGGAAGTTATTGGTCTATTTATAATGGTGTTGGAGACGGACGCACGTGTTGGAGATGGACTCTTCCGAGTTCCGTAAAGTTCTTGAGTTCTAATTAGGGGTGCAACTCGGGCTCATGAAACTCGGGTTTTTCTCAACCCTAACCCTAACCCTAACCCTATTTGTAAAACCTCAACCCTAACCCTATTTTTAAAAATCGGGTTCGGTTGAGTTTCGGATTGGAATTCGGGTTGATAGAAAAAAAAAAGGACAATATGAAACAAACAAGCTTAACATTGCACAAATAAGCTAAAGTTTGAAACAAATAAGCTTTATATTGTACAAACAAGCTGAAGTTTGAAACAAACAAGCTTCACATTTCAAATTATATGTCTAAAAATATACATTTTACATAAGACTAAACAAAAAAAAATACATTCTTAAACCAAAACATATTCAAAGTAATTCAAATGTTGCATAACATTTCAATAGCAACCATATGCATTGATGAAGTCACATTTATCCTCTGGAAGCAAAAAATATTGAGACGATATAAAGAGCCAGTTAGAAAACCACATAAGTCTGGTATGAGAGATCTTTTTCAAATAGCGAGACTGCATTCGACATCCAAAGCTCTCTGATTTTTTTACTCATCACCCCTTTCCTAGATATTTTAGTTTTCTGCTCATCACCTCTTCTCAGATGCTTTCATAAAATTTTAGCAAATTTCATATTAGAAGTTACAAATGTCTCAAAAAAAATAATTAAAAAAATAAAGATACTAGTTTGGCCCACCAACATTACATGATAAAATGCAATGGTTAAAGGTATATTGCTCATTTTAAAAGATAATGAAGATTCTGATGGAATGTTTATACCAAGAATCATCACTTTCACAAAACTATTGTCAGCTCTACATACTTTAAACCTAACAAACAAGGCTAAATCATCACTTCCACAATACCAGTGGGCCTACTGCTTGTGGCTTTGCGGGTTCGGGTTTTTTCGGGTTCGGGTTGACTGCAACCTTAACCCGGCCCAAGTTACAAATCGGTCCGGGTTCAACCCGGATCCTTCGGGTTCGGGTTAAGCAAATTAGAGTTTGAGTACTACTGCAAATCGGGTTCTGCGGGCCGGATTGCACCCCTAGTTCTAATAACATCATTTACTCTCAACAGTTAATCCAGTAAGCATCACGTCTTATGATCAGTTGTGTTTTCGTTTCATTAAATTCTGATGGCATGCAATTCAGCAAGCCATGTCTCAGTCTCACCGAATTTCTGGTCAATAATTAAGATCATAAGGTGTATAATTTAAAAATATAAAAGAAATATAACATGTGAAGCTCTGCCCACCTCTTTGACCTAGTCACATTTATAATAATGGCCCAACGGCCAAGCATGGCCGACCATTAAAGGAGGCGCCAAATGAAAGAGAAAGAGAGAGAGAGAAAAAAAAAGCTAAGGTTATATCACTGCAACGTTCTTGTTGGACGTCATTACTGGCTTCCACTTAGGATTAATTTTTACCCTACCAATTTTATCGTTTAATAATGAGAATTATTTTTTTTATTTTGATAAACTCTACTTTTAATGAAAAAGAATTAGTTATTAATTCAAACATTTTTTACCGTAAGTGAATAGCAGTCAGTTTTTTATCCTTATGAAATATAAAATCTAATCTTTATAGGACGATTAATCTCTTCTTTAAATAACCATTTGTACTCTCAACTTACATACAGTATAAATGCATGAAAGAGAGTTGGAAGTAATTAAACTCTTGACTTATTATTTTTTTTATATATATTATTTTTTACTTCAATATCTTTTCTTTTACTATTATTTTTATTATTTTACTAAAAAAAATATACAAGATATAGATGTTTTATGTTTGAAGCACAAAAATAACTATTCTTTTACTGTGTTTTTTCTTTTTTCAGAGATTGCAGAAATGTGGAGCATCAAATCTAGAATGAACTTAAGATAGGTTATTGGAAACTAGTTGTACTCGATTGTGCATGCGTGGCAATTGAATGTTGAGGGCTATTTGTATGATACCTCAAGTTTAACCTCACATTGGATGAAAAAAGAGATGTATTATATATCTATAACTCACATTTACTTGCTATCGATTAATTTTTATTTGATGTTTTGGTCCACATGATTTCGACCTACTGCATTGGGTCCAACAGATGGGTTTGGAGTATTATAATTTAGATGTCTTTTTTTTGACTTTAGATTGATCATTGATGTTAAGGAGAGGAAGGTTTTAGATCCATCGCTCTCCTCGCCACCTAAGGAGAGCACGTGTTGAAGATGGACTCAACCAACGCAATTAAGTCTGAGTCCAGTTGAAATTAGCTTGACTGATTCTTTTTCTCCGTCTCATCCGTTTCACAGCCATACTTCCTAAAAGACAAATTACTCTACTCTCAAAGTTTTCTAAATACTTTCAGACCTTAATGAATTCACATTCCTGAAATAAGGCTGCAAATTTACACCTGCAGACCTCTTAATTAACATATCTTAGCTCTTTTTTATCAGACTTAATTAGGACCATATATATATATATATATATATAATGTACACAGATAGAGTTAGCCCTACAGAATGCACTAGAAAATCTAGAAATCATTATCAGCCAAAAGTGATGATTATTAACTATTTTTTTTAAAAAAATAATAATAGTAAAATAAAAGTAGTTTTGATTGACTAAAGATGCACGATGTAAATTAAAGAAAAAAAACAAAAGCCTTTTGTCTTATTACGTACGTTGGCGAGAATGCTCATTGGGATCTACCGACTATCGATCTGTTGATGTACAGTATTCTGGCCATCCGAGGAGTTGCAGGAAGTGGAGTTGGTTCGAGTTTCTCTTTCGTCGTAAATATATTAAAACTGAGATTTTCACGCATGATTTGTGACATATTCAAATAATGATCAAACTGGAATTGAAAAATAATACGGGATCAGAACGTAGCAAAGGTCAAGGGTAAAAAGCTTTACTTCGAGGCCTGATACATGACGCGCGGCAAAATAAAACTTTCGAGGGATTTGTGAAATTGTAAGAAGCTAGGTTTTACGTTGAAATTTTGAGGCAATCCGCTCCGTCGCTGTCAGCAGCAATCAACTCCTTGGTCCGTAAGGAAAGTTAACTCTGTGGTTGATTAGATTATTGCTAGAATGCTAGAATTATAGATCATTCTGGGTTTTGAATCTGAAAGTAGAGTATCAACTTTTATATTCTGATATTTCGAGCTTGACTTATCCTAAAATGATGTGATTATCCGTCAGTATAAAAAAATAATAATAATTGAACATGAGGACTCTAAAGGTCATGAATCCTCGTTAGTTGTGGTATCTTTTCTATTCATACAGATAGCCCCTTGAAGACCATTTAACACCTATAGCTTCACCTCCAGCCAGTGAATCGTTAGGGAGAGGCGAGGTTGGTGAATTTCACGTGAGGAGAGGGAAGAAAAAGGAGATGCCCGTGATAGAGTCGGGTCTAGGACCTGTTACAGAGTCGGGTCTAGGACCGAGATGCCCGTGAAAGTTGTATGGGTTTTATGATAGAGCCGGAAAGAGTTGTCTAGGACCGAGATGCCCGTGAAAGTTGTATGGGTTTATGATAGAGCCGGAAAGAAGGTAGTCCAGAGTCGGGTCTAGGACCGAATGCCCGTGAAAGTTGTGTATGGGTATTACGATAGAGCCGGAAAGAAGGTAGCACAGAGACCGAATGCCCGTGAAAGTTGTATGGGTTTTATGATATATCTGGAAAGAAGGTAGTACAGAGTAAATTCAGTGATTAAGCCCCACTCGCTTTTAATTGCAGCAGCTGGGAACATCTGCCGCGGCCGCGCTAGCGCTACGACATGTTTTACGACTTCGCCAAAGATGCAGCTTGTGCAACAGGATAGGTTCATTTCAGTAATTATAAGAAAAATAATTTTTACCTATGATTTTTATACCTACGAATTTAAAATGGTAGGCAAAAAATATCTTCTCTATATTTTTTAAAAATAGTTGGCAAAAATTTCATAGTAAAAAGGTTAGAGTTTTTCTCTATGATTTTCAAAAAATCAAAGAGAAAGGCTCTTGATCTTTCCCTATGATTTTTTAAAAATCATAGGGAAAGAGTTTTTTATCAATAAATTTTTGAAGGCAAAATCACTCGCCAATAATTTTCTGAATCCCTACGATTTTCATAAAAATCATAGGGAAAGGCTCTAGACCTTTCACTACAATTTTTTGAAAATCATAGGGAAAGACTTTTTTTTATCAACAAATTTTTGAAGACAAAATCATCGGCCAATATTTTTTTGAAAAAGTCTTTCCCTACGATTTTCATAAAAGTTGTAAGGAAAGGCTCTAAAGCCTTTCTTATGATAATTTTTTTTATTCTAAATTTTTTCCTACGATTTTCATAAAACTTATAGGGAAAGGATGTAGACCTTTAAATCGTAGGGAAACCCTTTTCCTATGATTTTTGTAAAAATCATAGGGAAAAACTATAGACCTTTCCCGAAAATGCTATCCTTTCCCTACGAGTTTCACAAAAACCGTGAGGAAAATCTTTCCCTATAATTTTCATAAAAGTCAAAGGAAAGGCTCTAGAGCTTTTCTTATGATAATTTTTTTTATTCTAAACTTTTCCCTATGATTTTCACAAAACTCATAGGGAAAGGCTATAGACCTTAACCTACAATCTTATGAAAATCGTAGGGAAACCCTTTTCTTACGATTTTATGAAAATTGTAGAGAAAGGCTATAGACCTTTCCCAAAAATGCTACCCTTTTCCTACGAGTTTAACAAAAATCGTAGGGAAAACCTTTCCCTACTATTTTCATACAAGTCATAAGGAAAGGCTCTAGAGCCTTTCTTATGATAATTTTTTTTATTCTAAACTTTTCCTACAATTTTTACAAAACTTGCAGGAAAAGGCTGTAAACCTTTCTGTGAAACTCCTAGGGAAAGGGTAGCATTTTCGGGAAAGGTCTATAGCCTTTCCCTACGATCTTCATGAAGATCGTAGGAAAAGGCTTTTCCTACGATCTTCATGAAGATCGTAGGGAAAGGCTATAGACCTTTCCAAGAAATGTTACCCTTTCCCTACGAGTTTCACAAAAATCGTAGGAAAAACCTTTCTTTATGATTTTCACAAAACTCGTAGGGAAAGGCTATAGACCTTTACCTACGATCTTCATGAAAATCGTAGGCAAAGATTTTCTTTGCCTACATTTATAAAAATCGTAGTCAAAGGTCCAGAGGAAAAGCTCCCTAAACCTTGCCTCCTGGACCTCCTGAAAAAAGTCTTTATGCACCGGTCTTTGGTGCACAAAGCACGCATAGGACACGCGTCCTTGTGAGCGCCCATGCGAGGGGTGCCGCGGCCAATGGGCCATGGCACGCTGCAGCCCAATGGGCCATGGCACGCGTGCTCGCACAAGCGCACTGCCATTTTTGCTTTATACATTGGAGTTCGGTACACAAAGACTTTTCCTACCCCATGATGGTTATTTTCGATTTTTCACAGCTTCCCTCGTTCTGCCTCCCTTCGTTCGTGAGCTCCCAATTTGGAGCTTACCTTATCCTTCCTTAGTGAAGGACTTAGGCTAGGGCCTCGCCAAAGCCACAATGCCCGAAAGCCCTCAATTGGTCTCTCAAGATCCTTTCTCAAATTCTCTCTTCCCTCTCCTTCCTTGGTAGGTCCAAAAAATTAGCAGAGAGAGACAACTGTTGGGTTTGGGCTCCCTTCCTATGTGGAGAAAAGGCCCAAATGTGTAAGCTCACTTTGTGTCACACTTATCTAAGTGGTGAGTCTGATTTGGTAAGAATCCCTAATCAATGATGAGTCTAATTAGGTAAGAATCAATCTTGGTAAGAATCCCTAATCAATGGTGAGTTTGATTAGGTAAGAATTCAACTTGGTAAAAATCCCTAATCAGTGGGGAGTCTATTAGGGTGATATTAGGGTTAATTTTTTGAGAGAGAGAAGAGAGCCGCCATTCGAGAGAGAATAGAAGAAGAAGCCCTTCCCGCATATACTCAGAGCAGCCACCATAAAATTGCTACTGCAGATTCGTTCACCATTGGATCAGGCTGAAATTTTGACAGCAAGTTCAGGACATCAGGTTCTTCATTCTGAACGGTTGGATCGGTGAAACAAGGTCTGACGTATGAGGAACATAGGTCGGATAGTAGCTCTATTTTTAGGTTTGTTAAACTTCTTGGTTATCTATTGTAAGCTTCTTAGCTTTATTGTTTGGTTGGCTGTGAGCACTCATTTGTATTCTTGTTTGAGACTCTCTTGTACCCTTATTTGATCATAGTGGAGCTATTTCTTTGGTCTGGACGACCCGTGGTTTTTACCCTTGCTTTGAGGGGTTTTCCACGTTAAAAATCTTGGTGTCTCTTATGTGTTTGTGATATTCAATTGCTGCCACAAATTTTGTTATTGCTCCTCATAGATTTTTGCAAGTTGGGGGAATATATCTTCGCTGCATATTGTGATTTGTTACTACTGTGTTGTTGTTCCCCCATCAGAGTGGTATCGGAGCTCTCAGGTTTGGGGCTATTTGACTTGCTTGAATGATGAAGGCAAATACAAATAAGATAGTTTGTTTGAATGACACTAATTATCATTTGTGGAAGGGCAAAATGAAGGATTTGCTATTTGTGAAGAATTTGCATCTTCCTGTGTTTGCTACTAAGAAGCCGGATTCCAAGTCTGATAAGGAATAGGAATTTGAACATAAGCAGGTTTGTGGTTTTATTCGGCAGTATGTAAAAGATAATGTTTATAATCACATTGCTAATGAGACACATGCTAGAGCCTTGTGGGAGAAGATTGAATCATTGTACGCCTCTAAATCAGGGAATAGTAAATTATATTTGTTGAATTCTTTGATGAATTTGAGGTACAAGGAGGGGACTTCTATTTTAGACCACTTGAATGAATTTCAAGGGCTCCTAGATCAATTTTCAGGAATGGATATCAAGTTTGATGATGAAGTGTTGGGACTATGGCTACTGAATACTCTACCAGAGTCTTGGGAGACATTTTGGGTTTCAATTACAAACTCAGCCCCTAATGGTATAGTTACTTTGCAAATGACAAAGGGTGGTGCTCTTAATGAGGAGATGAGAAGGAAGGCACATGGTACTTCATTTCAGTCCGAGGTGCTTGTCACTGAAAATAGGGAAAGAAGTCAGAGAAAAGAACCAAATGATGGTAGAGAGAAGAGCAGAAGCAAGTCCAAGTTAAGATACAAGAATATGGAGTGCCATTATTGTCATAAAACAAGGCACATACAAAAGAATTGTTTTCTGAGGAAAAGGAAGAACAAAAGCAAAAAGGGTAAGCAGAAAGAGAAGGATGATGATGATGATGATGATCGTGTTACCACTGCTACCGGTGATGATCTTATTATTCTCCATGACCTTGAGTCAGTTAATCTTGTATCAGATGAGAGCATGTGGATAATTGATAGTGGCGCTACACTGCATGTTACACCAAGGAAGGAGTTCTTCACGTCTTACACTTCTGGTGACTTTGGAGTGTTAAAGATGGGTAATGATGGTATGTCTAAGGTGATTGGTGTTGGTGATGTTTGCCTGCAAACCAATATGGGAATACAGCTGCTGCTTCGAGGAGTCAAACATGCTCTGGATGTTCGCTTTAATTTGATTTCTATGCAGATGCTTGATGATGGTAGTTATAATAATCATTTTGGTTCTAGAAAGTGGAAACTCACCAAAGATAACTTGGTTATGGCTAGAGGGGAGAAAATTTCTAAACTGTATTGGACAAAAGCTTTGGTTGCTAAAGACAGTGCGAATGTCATGGATATGGAGGCATCTTTGTGGCACCGAAGGCTTAGTCATATCAGTGAAAAAGGGCTAAACTGCTTAGCTAAAAAGGATGTGCTTCTAGGATTGAAGAGTGCAAAGTTGGAGAAGCGTTCTCATTGCATGGCTGGTAAACAAAACAGAGTATCCTTTAAGAAGCATCCTCCCTCAAGGAAGTCAAGTTGCTTGAATTGGTGCATTCTGATGTTTGTGGTCCATTGAAGGTAAAATCCTTTAGTGGTGCACTTTATTTTGTTACCTTTATTGATGATTGTTCCAGGAAACTATGGGTCTATGCATTGAAGACAAGAGACCAGGTGTTGGAGAAGTTCAAACAGTTTCAGGTTTTAGTTGAGAGGCAGTCAGGCAAGAAGCTGAAATGTATTCGTACTGACAATGTTGGTGAGTATTGTGGACGCTTTGATGTCTATTGCAAGCAGCAGGGTATTGCACATGAAAAGATTCCTCCTAAAACTTCTCAGTTGAATGGTTTAGCAGAAAGGATGAATAGGACATTGATTGAGAGAGTAAGGTATATGCTCTCTGAAACAAAATTATCCAAACACTTTTGGGGTGAGGCACTGTACACGGCAGTGCATGTTATTAATCTTAGTCCTATAATTGCTTTGGACAGTGAGGCGCCAGACAAAATTTGGTTTGGCAAGAATGTCAGATATGATCATTTGCGAGTCTTCGGTTGCAAGGCATTTGTGCATGTTCCAAAGGATGAGAGATCCAAGTTGGATGCTAAGATGAGACAGTGCATCTTTATAGGTTATGGTCAAGATGAATTTGGTTACAGGTTTTATGATCCTATTGAGAAAAAGCTTATTAGAAGTCATGATGTGGAGTTTATGGAAGACCAAACCATTGAAGACATTGATAAGGTGGAGAAGACTACATCCGAAAAAGGTAATAAGCTAATTGATGTTGATCCATTTCGGTTGCATGTTCACAATCTGGATAATGCTAAGAGTAGTGTTCAACAAGATGAGCAACATGATTATGTTGATGATCAACAGCTTGGAGATGAGTTATATGTTCCAACTAATGATGCTGAAGAGGAACATGAGATGTCACAAGATGATAATCTTAGTTATGCTCCTGAACCACCTCAAAGTCAACTTAGGAGGTCTAACAGGCAGAGACAACCATCTACAAGGTATTCATCTGATGAGTATGTGACATTGACTGATGAGGGAGAACCTGAGTGTTTAGAAGAGGCCATTGAGAGTGAAGAAAAAGAAAAGTGGTTGGATGCAATGCGAGATGAGATGCAATCTTTGCATGACAATCACACTTATGATTTGGTGAAGTTGCCTAAAAGCAAGAGGGCCTTGGAAAATAGGTGGATTTACAGGGTGAAACATGATAGTAATGCTGCATCTCCAAGGTATAAAGCTAGATTAGTGGTAAAAGGCTTCAGACAGAGGAAAGGTGTTGATTTTAATGAGATTTTCTCATATGTGGTGAAGATGTCTTCTATTAGAACCGTGTTGAGTTTGGTTGCTACTCTTGACTTGGATATAGAGCAAATGGATGTGAAAACTGCTTTCCTTCATGGTGATTTAGATGAAGAGATTTACATGAAGCAACCTAATGGCTTTCAAGTTGAAGGCAAGGAAGACTATGTGTGTAGGCTAAGAAAGAGCCTACACGGTTTAAAGCAGGCTCCAAGGCAATGGTACAAGAAGTTTGAGTTTGTCATATATGAGCAAGGCTACAAGAAAACTACTTCTGACCATTGTGTCTTTGTTAAAAAGTTTTCTGATGATGACTTCATTATCCTGTTATTCTATGTTGATGACATGCTTATTGTTGGGAAAAATGTTTCTAGGATTGATAGGTTAAAGAAGCAGTTGGGCAAGACATTTGCAATGAAGGACATGGGAGCTGCTAAGCAGATTCTTGGTATAAGAATCATGCATGATAGAATGGAGAAGAAACTTTGGTTGTCACAGGAACGCTATATTGAAATAGTGCTGCAAAGATTCCAGACGGAAAATGCTAAGGCTGTAAGCACTCCTCTTGCTACTCATTTTAAGCTGAGTGCTAAACAAAGTCCTTCAAATGAAGTTGAGAAATTAGATATGGAACGGGTTCCTTATGCTTCTACTGTAGGTAGTTTGATGTATGCAATGGTTTCACAAGACCAGACATAGCACATGCTGTTGGTAGTATCAGTAGATTTCTGTCAAACCCAGGTAGAGAGCATTGGAATGCAGTGAAATGGATTTTAAGGTATCTTCATGGTACAACTGGTATGAGGCTTTATTTTGGAGGTGATGAGCCCACATTGGTGGGGTACTCAGACTCAGATATGGTTGGAGACATTGATTCTAGAAAGTCCACTTTGGGCTATATGATTAAATTTGCAGGGGGAGCTGTGGCTTGGCAGTTTAAGTTGCAGAGGTGTGTAGCATTGTCAACTACAGAGGCAGAGTTCATTGCCATTACTGAAGAATGTAAGGAGTTGCTATGGGTGAAGAAATTCTTACAGGAGCTAGGCTTTGTTCAGAACCAATATTTGTTGTTTGTTGACAGTCAAAGTGCTATCCATCTTGGTAGGAATCCAACTTTCCATTTAAGGTCCAAACATATTGATGTGAGGTATCATTGGATACGTGATGTTTTGGATGCTAAGCTGTTGGAGTTGGCTAAAATTCATACCGATAATAATATTGCTGATATGATGACTAAAGCATTACCAAGAGGGAAGTTTGAAACTTGTTGTGAGATCGCCAGTTTGGCGATTATTTTCACATAGTTGTGAGGGGGAGATATGTTGGGTTTAGGCTCCCTTCCTATGTGGAGAAAAGGCCCAAATGTGTAAGCCCACTTTATGTCACACTTGTCTAAGTGGTGAGTCTGATTTTGTAAGAATCCCTAATCAGTGATGAGTCTAATTAGGTAAAAATTCATCTTGGTAAGAATCCCTAATCAGTGGTGAGTCTGATTAAGTAAGAATCCAACTTGGTAAGAATTCCTAATCAGTGGTGAGTCTATTAGGGTGATATTAGGGTTAATTTTTTGAGAGAGAAGAGAGCCGCCATTCGAGAGAGAAGAGAAGAAGAAGCCCTTCCCGCATATACTCATAGCAGCCACCGTAAAATCGATACTGCAGATTTGTTCACCGTTGGATCGGGCTGAAATTTTGATAGAAGGTTCAGGACATCTGGTTCTTCATTCTGAACGGTTGGATCGGTGAAACAAGGTCTAAGGTGCAAGAAAATCAGGTCGGATAGTAGATCTATTTTTGGGTTTGTTAAACTTCTTGGTTATCTATTGTAAGCTTCTTAGCTTTATTGTTTGGTTGGCTGTGAGCACTCATTTGTGTTCTTATTTGAGACTCTCTTGTACCATTATTTGATCATAGTGGAGCTATTTTTTTGGTCTGGATGACCCATGGTTTTTACCCTTGCTGTCTCTTGTGTGTTTGTGATATTCAATTGCTGCCACAAATTTTGTTATTTTTCCTCACATATTCTTGCAAGTTGGGGGAATATATCTCCGCTGCATATTGTGATTTGTTACTATTGTGTTGTTGTTCCCCCATCAATAAAAGAAATGGTAGGTCCAAAAAATTAGAAAAAAAAATCAACCCTTTACGATCACAGAAGAACTCACAAAGAAATCTATCAGAGGATGGATGTATTGCAGATAAAGATTGAGTATTTTTTTAGGATTTGAGCTCAAACACACTTCTTGGCAACAGAAGGATGGATTGCTCCATATGGAACAGAAGCCATCCCTGCATGGCCTACATATAATATCTTGGTTCAGATATCTTGATGAAGGGATGAAGAAAAATAAATCTAGTAAAAGAAAAGCATTTAAAAATAAAAAATTCAACTGAATTCCTCTATTTTTAAATATTTTTTTGTTTGAAATACTTTAAAACTTAAAAAACTCAATTGAGTTGAAGGATAAACTTATAATGAGAATTCATACTAAAAGTTATGATTTGACAAGAAAAAATTTATTTTATAGGACTCGTTTATAAAAAATAAAATAAAATTAAAATACCACTTCCTAACACGTATAGAACTTCTTCATCTATAGATTACATTTTCTTTTTTTTTTCAAACTCCAAATTTAGAACCCTACTTATCCGGCCTTCGCCCCTTCATTCCAGTCCTTGGGTGCCCCTCCCATCCCCCAATACTTCATCCCAAATCCCAGCTTTCAAGGCCCGATGGTGCAAAACCCCGGTATCCAGCCTTGTGGGGTCTTAGATTCGATTTTGATCATGCTGCTATTAAAATCGATCTGGATGGGCTCAATTAGGCCATATTCTATATGCAATTATTTTTTTCCTTACAGTGATATTTTTCACAATTATCTAAGTGACTGATAAAATAAAAATGGCTAGGCATGCTTATTATTACCGCCGTCTCATAAAGATTCCTTGCCGTCCATGTGCTTAGAATGTGGAACATCTATCTAAGACTATAGTTTGAGATGATTGTTATTTCTTTTAAAAATAAAATATAATTTTTATTTTTAAAAATTATAATAAAATAAATATCATTGATAATCATTATTATTTTTATTTATTTTTATAATTTTTAAAATAAAAATATATTTGATAACTATTGTTATTTTTATTTTTATTTCTTTATATAATAAGAAATGCTTTTAAGAAGTTTTTTTTATAAAGTTATTTTTATTTTGAAGGCAAAATTATTTACAAATATTTTTTTAAAAAACCTTCCTATGATAGACTGAAAATAGTAGGAAAGGCTTGAATTTTTTTAAATTTATTTTTGGGGGCAAAAGCAACCTTCAAAATTTTTTTCTTGAAAATCGAAAAGATTCGAATTTTATGAAGGCAAAAGCATGAAGGGAAATGAGAGCTTTTTCGGCAGAATAAACACATAGGCCCTTTGCCTACGAGTTTAATTAACTCGTAGGCAAAGGATTAGCCAAAAAAAAAAAAAAAAAAAAAAACCTTTAACACCACCCGACTTCTGCCTGTGCCCTAACTCCCTTTCTTCAACCCAGCCTCTCCTCTCCTCCACCGACCCCGCCGCCCTCCCGCTGAACGCCAACGATGACGACGACCAGTACCTCCGCAACCTCCCTGCCCTCCTCCTCTTCCTCCTCCTCTCCGTATCAACCATCGCCCCAGCTATCGGCTGGCGGAGGTGAGCTGGGGCACGGCCGGCAATGCCCTGGGTCCCCGCTACGCCCACAAAGAGAGAAGAAAGAAGAAACCCTCTCGAGCCCCCGTCGTCTCCTTCGTGCTCGTGGAGTCCGATTTTCCCGAATCCCTTGACGTAAGTGTTCTTCCCTCAAATCCCTCACGGATTACCTTGCAAGGCTCCCAGGCGATCTCCGGCTCGATGTAAGTGTCCTTCCTGCCATCAGGTTTTTGGTTTGAGCTCAATTGTTCGGGCTTCTCCTGTCCTCTTCCCACTTCCCCCTCCTCTGCTTTTCTAATCCTAACCCTAGCTCCATCGGCGAGCAAATCCCACGGATCTCTCCCATCCCCGATTCTCGCAGATCAGAGGATCGGCCTTCTAATTTTCTTCGATTCGATTTGCTTAAAGAGGATCCTGGCGATGTAGTTGGGTCCCTGCCGCTGCTGCTGGTGGTTTGCCTTCCCCGTCGGACGCTGCCGCTGTTTCTCATCCATTTTTTGTGGCAGATCGCCATGGAAGGCGGTAGCAATTTGAAACCGAGTCCGTTCTGGAGGTAATTCCGTCTCCTCTACCGTGTCTGGTTTCTCGATGCGAATCAATCGATTTCATTGTTCTTAGATGAAAAATTTAGCTTTCTTGTGATCAAACGAGTCCGTTACTCTTTGATGGAAAAGTTATGCTCTGATGCTCTATGTAAGCTAACTGGAGAACTTATCCCAGATTGGATCCTAGATTGGCCTGACATTATCCGAGATCATTTATGAGTAGTTGATGATGATGCATTGAAACCATTAGGCATAAATCTAGGAGTTGGTGGAGAGTCTAATATGTTGCTTGACTACAGAGCAACAATTTGTGTTAAACATGAAATATTGGTATCTTACTGTTTGGCAAATAACTTAAAATAATTTGGTATATGAATATTGAAGTTCTTCAAAGATAACTAATTAGTCATATTGAAATACATAAGTTGCATTCTTACATAAATTCTAATAATTAATGCAGGATAACATGTCTAGGATGTTGTTAGTCACAGACGTGCAGGATATTATTAAAAGACATCAAGCACAGATCATTACTTCTTTGAAAGATCCTGATGTCAGGTAGTTTTTAGGCACTTTACAAGAGCACATTATCGTTTTTGTTTTCATGAGGAATGTTGGGAGCAATCTGCATGTGTTCATGTTAAATTCTGTATTCTCAAAATCTTAGCTCAAAATTTCAAATCATTGCTTTGTAATCTAGATTTGTTTGTTATCTTGTTTTGCCTTGCAAATATAGTTTGCAGTCTATGAATCTAGTTCTTATTGGTCTTTTTCATTCTTTATATTTATGAGCAATCCATTTACTTGGAATCTAACAAGTGTAGAGATGTGCCAGGACATTTGATTTAATTTAAAAGGGAATTGGCAATTATGTGTGATTCACCTTTCCAATTTAAATCATACAACTGAATTTTTGATATATGTCATTGCGACTTGACATTTTGTCTTCTCCTGCTTTCTTTGTTATTTCTGTTGGTCATCTTTAAATGTCTATAGTTTTTAATAAAATGAATATGATGAAATCCTAATTAGATCTGATTTTTTGTTTAAATTTGAGATGCCTTAAGCATATGCCATATTTTATGGGATATCTATGGAACCTGTAATTCAAGTCTGTGTGTGTATGTTAGGTT
The DNA here is from genome assembly GCA_900491605.1 of Calamus simplicifolius. Lineage (NCBI taxonomy): Eukaryota > Viridiplantae > Streptophyta > Magnoliopsida > Arecales > Arecaceae > Calamus > Calamus simplicifolius. The sequence goes on from UESW01001308.1 coordinate 148,572, forward strand.
GTCATATGTATCTATGGTCTGTTAGGTTGCATGCCACTGAACTTGCTGCAATTCCCGTATTTGCAACTAAAATCCTGTGTTTGATTTCATTTGGTTTCATATTCAACTGTAACTGCAACTGTATCCCTTTGAGGTTAATTTCAAGATTTCGACCAGATAATACATCATATAATTATACATTACATTTGGTTTCATATTATTTTCTTTCAATGTCATTTCTTGATTACAATGTTTTGAACATGCTCAATTTTTTCTAGGAAAAAAGAAAAATCTTCCATTTTCAACAAAAGATATCTAATTTTTCTAACCAATGCCAACATCTTCATTTTCCATCAATTGGCATTCTAGAACTACTAAAACATCGGCACCACTCGATAACTAACAATCTTGTAGCTACTGTTTCTTCGGTTATTTACACAAGCATGCTTGCATGAGGAAGCAAGGGTTGGGTGCATTGTATATTTGACTAAAGTATTTCAACAGTTTTACATTAAGCTTATATGCCACTATTGCTGGGGGCAATTGTTAGAGCAGTGTGAAATTTGTAACTTTAATGAGTCTACACTAGTTCATTGCCCTAGGATATTGACATCTTTTACAATATAATGAATTTTACCTGTTAACTTCCCCAGGCACTTGATACTTTCAATGCAGCAATTGTCTCCCCAATTTACTATGTTATGTTTACCGCCTTCACAATATTGGCAAGTGCAATTATGTTCAAGGTATGCGATGACTAATGCTGTATCTATGTGTTGAAATTCTATGATTTTGCTTTTACTTTGGCACAACTTAAGTACTTGTTGCTGCTAGCCTTTTAGAAAATATGAAATGTTTTATCTTCAGAACTAGAATATCTGAACTTGCTCTTTTGTTGTGAAGCTTGTTGTTCCAAGACCCTAAAATTTCTCATTTCTTTAATGCCAGCGTGTTCTGAACATTGTCTTTGCATGGATTTATATGATTTGGGCCCTCTTTATGTTGGAAACTATTGTCTATGGCTTTGTTGAGAATATAGATTCATGGATAACTATAACAGATGGCAACCATTGTCTTCGGCTTGGGATCACACTTTTGGTAATACTCAAGTTCTCACCCCTTTGCTAACACTGGGAAATTGGGTGTTGCCGTGCTTTTCTTTCTGCTAAACTAACTCATAGATATGTTCATGACGATATATGGATTAATGTCTGGTTGCAGGTATATCGATGAGGAGAATTTTTACATTAATTTTTATGTTTGAAGATGAATGAAGTGCCTAATGTTGTAAAGATACCTTGGTATTTTCTTTACATTAATTTTTATGTTTGATATGTATAATGAAGTTTATGTAAGCAACTGGATGTCGTGTAGATGATTGTAGAAGAAATGAACATATTGACAACAATCTTCCTTCGGTATGATAATGATAAGATCCTTTACCCGAATGCAGTATTGTTGACGAGGCCCATCAGCAATTCAATAGAAGTCGCAACATGGCTGATACAATTGAGTTTTCGATCAATGCTTCTACCCCAGTTGAAACTGTTGCTGCTACGAGGAAATCCATATAGACGGAAGCATAACTAAACCCTTTGGTTTTAGTTAATGCTGATTGTTTTAGCTCTGCTTTTACTTTTTTTATGTTAATTGAACTATTTGTTTATATAGGCTGTTCTGTGCCATGCCAAAGTTCTTTATGTAAATAAGATATGTTTTGAATAGTTTATTTGAGTTATTAAATTATGTGCACATGACCATGCATCTTAGTCCAGAGGCATGTTCTACTTACCCATATTTTGTATGATATTTTCACATTACATAGCATAATTAACTTGCCTGATAAACTTGCATTGTTTAATTATACTTTTAGAGATGCTAATAGGATATTTGATCAAGTTGTACTCAATTACAAGTTGCCATGATTCTGATTTAATAATTCATTTTCTTTGAGCATAAAAATTGATCAATATAAACTTTTTTAATACTTGTTTTTCACCCTTGCAGGAAGCAATTTTAATACCTGGAAAGGATTTTCTAAGGAAAGTGAGCAAAGTGTACTTTAGCATGAGAGGTCTGCAATAATATCTTATTGGAACATTTATGAATTGCAATGTCATTCTAGGACAAACGGGGGAAGTCATTTATGAATGAGACCTTTATAAAGTATCTAGAACCTTATGTTGTCTTGTCTCATTCACGTGTTTTGATGTTTTATGTTAGTTATGAATATTGTAATTGATATGGACTACTGACTTTCATTTATTAGTTGTTTTGATGTTTATCCTTTGTTGTCATTATGTAAAAATTTTGTATATATAATGGATATTGTATGTAAAGAATCATATTATTTTTATTGATATAGTTTTTAATATTTAAAAAAATATGAAACAAACAAATTATATTCTATTTAAATAAAATATATAAAATATTAAAAAATTTAAAGTAGAATATAATTTTAAAATATTAAATAATTTAAAATAGAATAAATATAACTTTTCTATACGATTTTAGACAATATTTTGTAGGGAAAAAAGAAAAAAAATATGTATTTATTATTTTTTCCTACTATTTAATTTATTCTTGTAGGTAAAAATGGTTTAAAAAAATAATTTTAAAAAGAAATCATTAAAATTTATTATTAGGCAAGTTTTTCCTATATAGAGAATGATGTGGATAAAAAATATTTTTTTTGATTTTTTTCTATGATTTTGGGATTTTTCATAGGGAAAGGAATCATTAAAAATTATTATTAGCTAACTTTTCCTATGATTTTAAGAAAAATCATAGGGAAAGATATGGATAAAAATATATATTTTAATTTTTTCTACGATTTTAGGATTTTTCGTAGGGAAAAGAAATTATTAAAATTATTACTAGTCATTTTTTCTCTGAATCTTCAAAAAAATTGTAGGGAAAGATGTAGGTAGAAACATAATTTTTTTGATTTTTTTTCTATGATTTTGTGGTTTTGAGTAGGAAAAAATCATTAAAAATTTTTATTAGCCATCTTTTCCTTACTATTTTAAGAAATTTTGTAAGGAAAGATGTTGATAAATTTTTTTTTTGATTTTGCCTATGATTTTAGGGCTTTTCGTAGGGAAAGAAATTATTCAAAACAATTATTAGCCAACTTTTTCTTACTATTTTCATAAAAGTCGTAGGGAAAGATGTGGATAAAAAATAATTTTTTAATTTTTTTTACAAATTTTTATTTTCGTAGGTAAAATTTTTTAAAATTTAAATTTAAATTTTAAATTCTTGTGACTCTTTTCCTATGAAATATAAATTTTTTTTTACGAAAAAAAAATATAGAGAAAAGGTCTGCTCTTTGCCTACGATTTTGAAAGCCATAGGTAAAGGCTTTACCGATGCACCTTTGCCTTGATTTTTTTCAACTTTTGCCTATGATAAAAATAGTAGGAAAAGACTTTTTTTTACGATTTTTCTATCTTTTTTTATAGTAAATTTATTGCACTAAACAGTGGATCTGTGTAAAAGAATCTAAAATTTCGGTCGTCTAGCCATCGTTCTCTACTCCTGCCAAAGAGAAGGATTTCTCTTTCTTCTAAATTTGTCTCGACGTAAAAAATAAATAAATAAATGAAAGAGGGAGGGCTGTTGTGAACGTGGCACCCAGATTTTGCTTTTGTTTGATCGCCGTGTGGAAACTGGAGGTGGCAAATAGGAATGTTGAGGAGGCCCCTTTCCATTGGATAGCATCCAACACCTTAAAACGGGCCGGTCGACTGATCTATTGGAACTTAATTAGATATCGAAATCGAACACTGCTGGTAAAAAAGATATACTTTCCAAACATTGATTTTAATATTTTAAACTTAAAAATCTATGTCAAGTAGTAAATAAAATATTAAAACTCTTGGGGAACTTTAACGTTGCACTGGTCAATATTTCACAAAAGTATTGATTTATAATTGTTGGGATAATAAAGGTCTATATATTTATTATGGGAACCACTGTCTCAATGAAATAATATGTGATCCTACCAGTACGATAGGGGGTGAATTTTTATTATGTACAAACTATATCCAATTTTTTGGGTATTGATATTAAATAAAAACTAAATTTTCTTTTGCATTTTTTCAATTTTTTTTTATAAAAAAGTTTCTGTCATTTTTCTTAGCCTGTGTTTGAATGGAGAGAAAAGTAAAAAGGAAAAAAGCTAGAGGAGAAAACAGAAGGAAAAATGAAATTTACCTTGTTTGGATGAAGAAAAAAGTAGGGAGAAAAGAAAACTAAAGGAAGAAACTGGGAGAAAAAAGTGGTGGGCTCTATTTAAAAGTTTTCTCTCCGAAATTGAAGAGATTTTGGAGAGAAAACTCAAGAATGCTCTTTCAATTTTTTTTTCCATTCCAATATTGATCCGTTCAAAGAAAAAACTGATACATTTTTTGATCATTTGTAATAAGGGTATTATTGTCATTATAAATTATCAACTTTTCTTTCCTCTCTATTTTCCTTCCACTCATCCAAACATAAGGAGAGAAAATATTTTCTCTCTACTTTTCTCTTTTCTCCATTTTCTCTCCCTCCATTTTTTTTTCTTCCTACTTTTTTCTTCATCCAAACATAGCATTAGTTACAGGAATATTTGAAAAGCCGAGTTTCAAATGTCCAATTATGTATGATATTTGAAATTATCAAAACGAAAAATTCCTATTATTTCATTTGATTGTAAAAATTTTTGACAACTCAAGTTCCAAAGGTCCAATTATCTTTAATTTTTGAAATTACAAAAGTGAGCCGATTATTTTAAAGTTGCTAATTTATGTTTTCTTTCTTATTGTAATAACTCAGGATCACAAAATAAATAAATAAATAAATAAATCAAAAGATATTATTTGGGTTTCATACCCATTAGCATGGATTCTAGCGTCTTTGCCATGCTAAGGATTCAAATGAGATAATAAATAAATATATCTTATTCTACAAATAGCATAAGAAAAATTTATTATCATACCATTTATAATAATTTAAGATTTTATTTTAAAAAATTAGCCAAAAAAAATCATTTGAATTCCTTAATCCTAAATTATTCAAGATCTATTTCCTTCGTAAGACTAAATATGGGCTAATATGGATACTCGCACAGTGTAGATAGGAGGACATCCATTCATTACTTGGGATAATTCATACCTTCTGATCAATCGGAAAGGAGGTGGTCATTGAGTGTTCTTGTTGACCCAAGTATTGATTTTGATGATTAACAAAAGACATGAGTATATTCATTGTCTTTGACAAATTTACGAAGTGTTTCAGGCATTAAAAATGTCCGGTCAATCAAAAGGTATAGGGAAATAAGTTTTGAATCAAAATTGAAAAGAAAATTTGTAAGTTCAGAACTTAGAGTTGACACCTAAACAGTCAGGAGCCGACCCCAGGGCGTATCAGAACTTTTCTAGAATTTCGGCATGGTCCGGAGTCAACACCTACAGTTTCTGGAGCCGACTCCAACCTGAGATACAGAGAATATGTTTTTGTGGACATTGTTGGAGCCGACACCCTTGGATTCCAGAGCCGACTCTCGAAATCGCCGAGTTGACACTTAACTTTTTCGGAGCCGACTCCTCAACAACTTCTTATTACTATTTTTGGACACCATGATCTGGAGCCGACACCTGAAAAGTTGGAGCCGACTCTAACCTGTTAGGAACAGATTTTTCAAACGTCAGAATGGACTCCAACAGTAAGATTTTTCTACCTAATCTCTAACGGTTATTTTTCTTTGTGTGTAGATGCAAGCCAACCACTCTATAACGGCTATATTGCCACCTAACCTTGGATTGAAGTCTATAAAAAGGAGATTCGTCTGGTAAAAAAAAAAGGAAGAATGAAAAAAGAAAATATTTTATGAAAAATCAAAAAATCCTGAGAGAGAAATCAAAAGGAAAAACTATGAGCTTAAGTCCATCAATCTCAGAGAGTTCAAAGAGAAATCCGAAAGCTTCTCGAGATCAAATCCAAGAGATTTTCAACATTTGAAGAGAGAAAGCAAAAAGCCAAAAACTTCAACTTCTCAAATTTTCTGTGAAGAATCTGAGCTGAAGCCTGATTCAATCCATCAAAGGAGAAGAGGAAAAGAAGAAACGAAGAAAAGCTCACTTCCAAATCGCTTCAAATAGGCTTTTCTTACCTTTGTTTATTTTATTGTATATTTGCTCATTTGAGGAGCTGTTGTCATTTCAAAACTCTATTTTTCACTTTTTGGCTAATTCAATCAGGGGATTGAATTAGTGAAGGTAGTATACCTCGGAACAAGCTAAGGATAGCTTGTGGTTGGGTTTTATGCTGGTGAGCCCGGAAAACCAGCTGGGTTCATTGTGATCCGGAGGGAAACAAAAGTTTTGAGTTGTGAGCTTGTAAAATAACTTGGCTGTAATCAAGTGGATTATAGTGTGGATCCAAGTGAAGCTTGGGAGTGGATGTAGGTGTTGGATACATCGAACCACTATAAAATCTTTGTGTTTGTCGTGCTTTGTCTCTTTGTCTCTCTCTATCTCATTTGTTTGTGCTTAGCATTTATCTATACATTGCACTTAAGCACTTTCATATCAGAGCACTTAGTTTTATAGAGCTAATTTTTTTAAAGAATCCAATTCACCCCCCCCTCTTGGGTTGCCATTTGGGCAATAATTGGTATTAGAGCTAGTGCTCATTTTTTCTTTGATCCAATGATCAAGAGTTAAAGATCCAAATGGCAGCTCAAGCTTGATCTTCATTTGCTGAAGGTCAATCCATAAATAGACCTCCTTTATTTAATGGTTCAAATTATTCTTATTGGAAAGCTAGAATGAGAATTTTTATTCAAGCTTTAGATTATGAACTATAGAGTGTAATAACTAATGGACCTAGCATACCCACACACTTAGTAGATGGTTCAATAGTTCCTAAACCCAAAAGGGATTGGAATGAGAATGATAGGAAAATGGCTCAGCTTAATACAAAAGTCATGAATGTTTTATATTGTGCTTTAGATGCTAATGAATTTAATATAATTTCTACATATATTTCTGCAAAAAAATTTTGGGATAGACAAGAAGTTACTCATGAGGGTACTAATCAAGTTAAAGAGTCTAAAATTAATATCTTAGTGTACAAATATGAATTGTTTAGCATGGAACAAACTGAAACTATCACATGCATGTACACTAGATTCACTGATATTGTAAATGGTCTAAAAAGTCTTGGTAAGACTTATACTAATTCTGATTTGGTACGTAAAATTCTTAGGTCTCTTCCAAGATCATGGGAAGCGAAAGTAATTGCCATCCAAGAAGCCAAAGATTTAAATACATTACCTTTGGAAGAGCTACTTGGATCATTGATGACCCATGAACTGACCATAAAGCAACATCAAGAGGAAGAAGTCAAAAAGAAGAAAACGATTACCCTTAAAGCTACAGAAAAGGAAACAAGCAGTAGTGAGGAAGAAGAGGAAGATGATGAGACACCCTTCTTGCAAAGAAGTTTAGAAATTTATGCAAAGAAGAAGACCCTTCCACAAAAAAAAATGGAATAAAAATGGAAGGTGAAAAAGAAAAAGAGAAGGACAAGGACAAAGAGAAAGACCCCCTCATATGTTATGAATGTAAGAAACCGGAGCACTTTAGATATGGCTATCCTCAATTAAAAAAAGCTTACAAAAAGAAGAAGAAGGCTTATGTTGCAACATGGAGTGACAGCGAAGAATCCTCTTCTGAGGAGGAACAAAAAGAAGTTGCAAACATTTACTTTATGGCAAATGACGATGAGGTAAGTACTGAAACTCATGACTTTACCTTTAATGAATTGTTTGATGCATTTAATAAATTAGTTAGTGATTTTAAAGTTTTAAAAAAGAAAAACAAATCTTTGAAAAATGATAATTTAAATCTTGACAAAGAAAATGATAAACTAACTCATGAAGTTGAAGAATTGGAATCTGAAAATAAAAATTTGTTAAAGAAAAATAATCAATTTCTAATGAAAATATTAGTTTAAAGAAAGAAGTTGATAAATATAAAAATATAGTTGATAAATTTACATATAGCTCTGAAAAACTTAACTTGCTATTAAATAATTAAAGAGTTGTAATTGATAAAGCTGGATTAGGTTATAGGCCTAACAAGAAACAAAAGTTTGTTAAGAATTTCTTTATAAAGAAACAAGATAAAAAATGATGTTTCATGTTATTGATGTAACAAGAAAGGACATAAAGCTTATGAATGTAATTTTAAAAAAATTAATAAGAATTTAAATATAAAAGGAAAGAAAATATGGGTTCCGAAAGGAACAATTTTTATCGCTACTAACCATGAAGGACCCAAGAAAGCTTGGGTACCTAAACATAAGATTTGATCATCTTGCAGGAGTGTCTTGCGGCCAAAAGATCAAAACGCAAGTGGTATCTTGATAGCGGCTACTCAAGGCACATGACGGGTGATAATGATCAATTCATCACCCTTGAAGATGAGAGAGGAGGAGTTGTTACATTTGGAGATAATGGCAAAGGCCAAATTATGGGATTTGGTAAAATTTAAATAACTCCCTCCACTTTTATAGAAAATTTTATATGTAGATGGTTTAAAACGTAATTTGATTAGCATTAGCCAATTGTGTGATAAAGGTTTTAAAGTTTCATTTGAAGCTTCTATCTGCACTGTTTCTAATCCCATTAACAATAGCATTATATTTACTGGAAATAGAAATGACAATGTATACTTAATTGATTTAGACAATTTGTCTACTAGTAATCATTGCTTAGTTGCTGATAATGCTAATATTAATGAGATTGGATGGCTATGGCATCGTAGATTAGGTCATGCAAGCACACACTTGATTTCAAAATTAATTAGAATGAATTTAGTTAAAGGACTTCCAAAGTTAGATTTTGAAAATAACTGAATTTGTGATGCATGTTAATTTGGAAAACAAACTAAAAACTCTTTCAAATCTAAAAATGTTGTTTCCACTTCTAGACCACTAGAGATACTTCACATGGACATTTTTGAACCTATTAGAACCACTAGTTTAGGAGGAAAGAAATATGATCTTGTGATAGTAGATGATTATTCTAGATTCACTTGGGTATTATTTTTGGCTCATAAGGATGAGACTTTCCTTATATTCATGAAATTCTTCAAGAAAGTCATTAATGAGAAAAACAACACCATAGTGTCTCTTAAAAGTGATCATGGCACTGAATTTGAAAATCATTTATTCAAAAATTTCTGCATTGAACATAACATTCATCATAATTTTTCTGCACCTAGAACACCTCAACAAAATGGAGTTGTAGAAAGAAAGAATAGAACTTTAGAAGACATGGCCCGTACCATGCTATGTGAAAGCAACCTACCAAAATACTTTTGGGTGGAAGCTATAAACACGACATGTTACATCCTTAATAGAGCCCTAATTAGGCCAATCCTTAAGAAAACACCTTATGAATTATGGAATAATAGAAAACTAAATATTAGTTATTTTCATGCATTTGGTTGTAAATGTTTCATTCATAATAATGGTAAAGATAATCTTGAAAAATTTGATGCAAAATCTGATGAAAGCATATTCTTAGGATATTCAACAACTAGTAAAGTCTATAGAGTATTTAACAAGAAATCCTTAATTGTAGAAGAATCTATTCATGTAGTTTTTGATGAGTCTTTAGTATCAAGTTCAGAAAAGATTGATGATGAGGAAGATACAATTTTGCTAGAAAGAGATATTAAAAAATTAAATATAGATGTATCTTCAGATCATGAACAAGAAGTTAATCATAATGAGGTAGATCTTCCTAGAGATTGGAGATATGCCTATGGTCATCCAAAGGAATTGATTATAGGTGATTCATTTCAAGGAGTAAGAACTAGATCATCTATGAGAAATATCAATAATCATCTTGCATTTCTATCTCAAATTGAACCTAAAACTATTGAAGAAGCTAAAAAGATAGTAATTGAATGCTGGCTATGCAAAAAGAATTAAACCAATTTATTAGGAATAATGTATGGTCCTTAGTTGATAAAGGTCATTTAGTTATAGGATCTAAATGTGTATTTAGGAATAAATTAGAAGAAAATGGCATAGTAATCAGAAATAAAGCTAGATTAGTTGCAAAGGGATATAATCAAGAAGAAGGAATTTATTTTGATGAAACTTTTGCACCTGTAGCTAGATTAGAAGCAATTAGACTATTACTTGCATTTGCATGTCATATGAATATCAATTTATTTCAAATGGATGTTAAAAGTATATTTTTAAATGGTTTTATAAATGAGGAAGTTTATGTAGAACAACCACCTGGTTTTGAAGATCATGAATTTCCAAACCATGTTTTTAAATTACACAAAGCACTATATGGTTTAAAACAAGCATCTAGAGCTTGGTATGATAGGTTAAGTAAAATTCTGATTGAAAATGATTTTTCTAGAGAAAATATTGATAAAACCTTATTTTTGAAAAGAAAAGACAAAGAGTTATTAGTAGTACAAATATATGTAGATGATATTGTATTCGGTGCTACTAACAATCTTTTGTGTCAAGAATTTGCTAAGTTAATATAGGGTGAATTCGAAATGAGCATGATGGGAGAACTCAATTTCTTCCTAGGACTACAAATCAAACAAAGCAAAAAGAGGATTTTCATCAACCAAACAAAGTACACGAAGGAAATTCTCAAGAAGTTTGGAATGGAATCAATCAAACCCCTTGGAACACCTATGAGTCCTTCATGCAAATTAGACAAAGATGATGATGGTAAGAAAGTTGATCAGAAGTATTATAGAGGTATGATCGGATCTCTACTTTACTTAACTGCAAGTAAACCTGATATCATGTTTTCTATTTGTCTATGTGCTAGATTTCAATCAGAACCTAAAGAATCTCATTTAATTGCTGTAAAAAGAATACTAAGATATCTAAGTGGAACTAAAAATATAGGATTATGGTATTCTAGAGACTCAACACTAAATTTGATTGCTTATTCTGATTCTGATTATGCTGGATGTAAATTAGATAGAAAAAGTACAAGTGGTGCATATCAATTTTTAGGAAGTAACTTAATCTCTTGGTTTAGCAAAAAAAAAAAAAATTTAGTTGCATTATCTACTACTGAAGCTGAATATGTTGCAGCTGGAAGTTGCTATGCTCAAATCCTTTGGATTAAACGACAACTTGAAGATTATGGCATAACACTTGATAAAACTCCTATTAGATGTGATAACACTAGTGTAATAAACTTAACTAAAAATCATATACAACATTCAAGAACTAAGCACATTGAAATTAGATATCATTTTATAAGAGAACATGTAGCTAACAATGAAATTTGCCTTGACTATGTTAGTACTGAAGAACAATTAGCGGACATATTTACAAAACCTTTGAGTGAAGAAAGATTTTGTTATCTTAGAGGAGAGTTAGGGATTTGTGACCCTTTGGAATGATTTTGAAACCCATAAAGAATGATTTTCTAGAATTCAATCAATTTCTTGAAATTTCTCTCATGATTTTAAGGATAATTTATCTAGACATTTGAACCCCTTGATTCATCACATTCCAAAGCTTATTCAGCCAAAATCTGATCTCTATCCGGACATGTTTTAGATCCTTTGAAATTCTCTTCTTTTCTGAAACTGTCTCGGAGTCGACTCCTCTGGTATCGAAGTCGACTCCAGTTCTGTCTGAGTCTTTGGAGCCGACACCTACTTTTTCCGAGTCGACTCCACTTCAAGCACTGATTGTGTTAGCGACCTGGAGCCGACACCTCGCTTTGCGGGAGTCGACTCCAAGTGGTCCCAAGTTATCTGTTGGCCCAGATGGCAACCCAAGAGGGGGGGTGAATTGGGTTCTTAAAATTTAAGACTTTTTAGATGTTTTAAACAGATTTGCTCAAGATGTGCAAGTGAGTGAAATTAACTAAGAAGCAATGCACAAGCAATTAATAAAGAGAGATAGAGAGAGAGAAAATATAGCACGCAAACACAAGATAATTTTATAGTGGTTCGGTGCAACCAACACCTACGTCCACTCCCAAGATTCACTTGGGTCCACACTATAACCTCTCTAGATTACAACCGAGTTGTTTTCCAAGCTCACAACTCAAACTTGTTGTTTTCCCGGGTGAACAACGAACCCAACTGGTTTTAACTCGGGCTTACCAGCACAAAACCCTACACGTTGTTTTTCACGGGCTCACAACTAACCCAACTCAAGCACTCCGGCTTGCAACGAGGTATATCAACCTCCACTGATTCAATCCACTGATTGAATCAGCAACCAATTAGAATAACAGTGTTTAAGTAATGAAATGCTCCCCTTGAGCAAATATACAAATTAAGTATGAAAGAATAAAAGGTTAGAAAAGCCTGATAATATAGCAGATGGATGTGGCTTTGGCTTTCTTCCTTCTCCTCTCTAACTCCTCTTGAAGTGTCGAATCAAGCCTCAGCAAGATCCTTGACCGTTGAAGACTTTGGAGTTGAGATGAAGCTTTTTTTCTCCTTTTGAAAATCCTTCGATTTGATCTTTGAATGCTTATGGATTTTCTTTTGACTCTTGAGGATTGAAGATCTGGAGCAGACGAAACTTCCTCTTTGATTTCGCTCCTTTTGAATCACTCTACTTTGAGCTAGAAGATTTTTCCAATATGCTCTGTTTTTCCCTCTTTTTGAAAGATATTCTTTTCTCTCTTTTTGATTTTCTATATCTTGTGTGATATGAAAAGAGCTCCTCTATTTATAGATTCTGCAAAAATATATCCGTTAGAGATAAGGAAAAATAGCCGTTATTCAAAAATCTTACCGTTGGAGCTGAGTTGGCATCCGTAAAAATTTCGTCCAGATTTGCTGGAGTCGACTCATGCTTTTCCCGAGTCGGCTCGAGCTCGTCTTTCCAAATATAGAAATGTTTATAAAGTTAGGGGTCGACTCGCCAGAAATAAAGTGTCGACTCCTGATAGTGGGAGTCGACTCGAGAAAGGCTTGGGGTCGACTCGCGAAGTGCTCAGAAAAACACTCTTCTGGTGTCTGAGCGGAGTCGACTCACACAGTCAGGGAGTCGGCTCGACAGAATCAGGGGTCGACTCGACAATTTCGTGGGTCGACTCGACACAGATGCACATTTCTGTACACTGAGCGGAGTCGACTCTGAAACTCAGGAGTCGGCTCCGGAACGTATCAAAAATCAGAAACTTTTCTGATTGACATTAAAATCGTTCCAGATTCATTTTAATTCATTGTTTTGACTTGAATACAATAAAATTGACATTTAGAGTTGATTCAAGAACTATTCCAAAAACTTATTGAATAAAACATGAATTATAACATTTCTTTTCGAAAGTTTGAATATTAAGCTTAAAGTCACTTTCAAAATTGATTAAAGTTAAACTTGAGCATGTTCATTGATAGTTCAAAATAAATTTGTTGCTCATTTACATAAACTCATTACATCCTTTAATAAACTCAATGGCTTTTAGTAATCATCAAAATCAAAAGGATTAGATCATATAATTTTTCTATAATCTTCCAACATTATCTATTTAGGGCAGAGCCGACTCCTCTTTCATTTCAATCGACTCCAAACTTTCCCAAACTCTCTCAAACTTTTTTCAAAACCCCAAATCTCTTAAATTAGCCTCTCCATAGCACTCAATGGCACCCAAGCGTAGAGGATCGTTGTTTGGAGGAAGAGTAACGATGGGGAAACGTACGGCAAGGCGTCCGATGCGTGAACCCTCTCCGAAATCGTCCTCCAGCTCAACCGCATCCACTCCCAGTGCCATTCCTAGCCCATCCTCACCATAAGTTGATACCCTAGTCGGCCGAATCATTACCATGGGAAGAAAGGTAGATTTTGAATTTTTTGAAGCTGAGGGTTTTGCTATTGGAAGATGAATCAAAGAACTCGATTAGGAAAAGGTATGTTCCTTAGATGTACCCATTTATTCGCTCTAGTTAAGGAATTTTACTTCAATTTGTCAAGAGGAGATGGAGGATTAGTTAGTATGGTTAGAGGAAAAAGAATTCATCTCACATCCAAACTTTTAGGAAATCTTTTGGAAATCCCTATTGTAGGATTGATTGCAAATAATCATAGTGATAGAGCAGGAGCATTGTCAAGGATGTTGGATAGAGACTTCACTGAGTTTGAGGAAGTTAGAGCAAATTAGTTGTCTCTTGAGCTTAGACTGTTACATAATATATGTGGTAGGATCCTATTTTCTAAAACTGGTAGGTTTGAGTATGTCTCAGAGCGAGACATAGTGATTATGGATAGTATTTTAACGGGTCAACCAATCAATCTAGCAGGAATGATGATATGGTATATGGCTGAGGCCGGAGGCAAGAGGAGATCGACCTTGCCTTATGGAATGGTCTTAACCATGGCATTCAAAAGTCAAGGAGTTGTTATTTCTGAGAATGAGCCATTGAAAAACCTAAGGCACACTGATTATTATAGCTTGGCTACAGTGCATAGAATGGGGTTTGTGAAAGTGGATGGTAGATGGGAAAGAAAAGGTCATCTAGATGAAAGAGCAGCTGACATTAGGGCCACTGCACCATCTGAGGCAGGTCCATCAGTGAGGCATCCATCACCAGAGCCTAACAGATCATCACCACCACCGGCACCTACTCCAGTTCCTGCACCTGTGCCATTACCTGTTCCTTCTGGTGGTTTTTTTGATATTCAGTTAGAGCAACTTAAAAGTTTATTGTGTACTCAAAAGGAAGAGATAAAGAATGAGTTAGATAGCAGATTTATGAACTTGAGAGAGACTCTCTATTTCTTGGATGATAGAATTAACAAGATTGAGTCCACTCTTGGTTCTTCTTCAGAATCTTTGAAGACTGATCTCATGCATATTTTTGAGGAACTTAAAGAGATTGGAGGAGATTCATAGACTTATTCCAAATGCAATGCAGAGCTTCAAGATAAATTGTTTCTGCATGTGGATTTGTTGATAGAAGACTGAAGGAATTTGTCAGAACTCAAAGTGAAGGAATGGAAAAAATTGTAGAAAAATTACAAAGACTTCTTAGAACTCATTTTTGATTATGTTGTAATGAAGTTCTTTTGATGTTATTAAAAGATGATGTTTAGTTTAGTATGTTTTGATATTTTGATGATGTAATGAACTTTAATGAAGTTAGATATAATGAAGTTTTTTTTGAAATGTAATGTTTACTTTTTATTAAATGTAATGTTGTGAATGAATTACTTAAATTTTTGCAATTTGATTGTTCTTTTGAGAAAGATTAATTTGAACTTGAATCTTTTCTAAAACTTTTTTGTTGATTACAAAAAAGGGGGAGAGAAGATTGTATATGCAAGCTTAAGTAATGGGTATCAAGCAAGCTTAAGGAATTGGTATCAAATAGTTTCGATGAAATAAGTTTAATTGGTATCAAGCATCAAATATAATTTGATATGATCATATGAGTTTAATAGTAAAGGAAGAGAAGATGTTAAATTGAGTATCATAGGGGGAGCTACCTCATTCAGGGGGAGCTCAACTATGAGAACTTAAAACTTATGAAATTTGATTTGAAACTCCTATTGATTAATCATGCATATACTAGATGTTTTTGTCATCATCAAAAAGGGGGAGATTGTTGACCCAAGTATTGATTTTGATGATTAACAAAAGACATGAGTATATTCATTATATCTCTGATAAATTACGAAGTATTTTAGGCATTAAAAATGTTCAGTCAGTCAAAAGGTATAGGGAAATAAGTTTTGAATCAAAATTGAAAAGAAAATTTATAAGTTCAGAACTTAGAGTCGACACCCAAACAGTCAGGAGCCGACCCCAGGGCGTATCAGAACTTTTCTGGAATTTTGGCACAGTCCAGAGTCGACACCTACAGTTTCTGGAGCTGACTCCAACCTGAGATACAGAGAATGTGTTTTTGTGGACATTGTTGGAGCCGACACCCTTGGATTTCGGAGCTGACTCCTGAAATCGCCGAGCCGACACTTACCTTTTTTGGAGCCGACTCCTCAATAACTTCTTATTACTATTTTTGGATACCACGATCTAAAGCCGACACCTGAAAAGTTGGAGCCGACTCCAACCTGTCAGGAACGGATTTTTCAAATGTCAGAACAGACTCAAACAGTAAGATTTTCTACCTAATCTCTAACAGCTATTTTTCTTTGTGTGTAGATGCAAGCCAACCACTCTGTAATGGCTATATTTTCCACCTAACCTTGGATTGAAGTATATAAAAAGGAGATTTGTCTGGTTAAAAAAATAAAAAAAGGAAGAACAGAAAAAGAGAAATATTTTGTGAAAAATCAAAATTCTTGAGAGAGAAATCAAAAGAAAAAACTCTGAGCTTAAGTCCATCAATCTCAGAGAGTTCAAAGAGAAATCCGAAAGCTTCTCAAGATCAAATCCAAGAGATTTTCAACATTTAAAGAGAGAAAGCAAAAAGCCCCAAAATCCTCAACTTCTCAACTGCAATTTTCTGTGAAGAATCTGAGCTGAAGCCTGATTCAATCCTTCAAAGGAGAAGAGGAAAAGAAGAAACGAAGAAAAGCTCACTTCCAAATCGCTTCAAACATGCTTTTCTTACCTTTGTTTATTTTATTGTATATTTGCTCATTTGAGGAGCTGTTGTCAATTCAAAACTCTATTTTTCATTGTTTTTGACTAATTCAATCAGGGGATTGAATTAGTGGAGGTAGTATACCTCGGGACAAGCTAAGGATAGCTTATGGTTGGGTTTTGTGCTGGTGAGCCAGGAAAACTAGCTGGGTTCGTTATGATCTCGGGGGAAACAATAAGTTTTGAGTTGTGAGCTTGTAAAACAACTCGGCTGTAATCAAGTGGATTATAGTATGGACCCAAGTGAAGCTTGGGAGTTGATGTAGGTATTGGATACACCGAATCACTATAAAATCTTTGTGTTTGATGTGCTTTGTCTCTCTCTATCTCATTTGTTTATGCTTAGCATTTATCTATACATTGCACTTAAGCACTTTCATATCAGAGCACTTAGTTTTAAAGAGCTAAATTTTTTAAAGAACCCAATTCACCCCCCTCCTCTTGGGTTGCCATCTGGGCCAACAGTTCTAAATTGCTTAAGATACGTGAGGCAACGCCCCAGCTGTTAGGAGAGCCTGCGGGTTAATTGCCTTTGCTACGAGCAAGAATAGCCCTGAACTACTATAGGAAGCGCTAAATGTTTCATTCTTTTAAGATGTGACATTATTGACTACTTTCATATACACCAATTAGCACTTTTGAATAGAAGGCACTGGTTGACTTTCCATAACGAGTAGCTATGGCAGGTGGCAGTCTGTGATTAACTTGGGTTACATCTAATTTAATGTTTTAAGTGAGGGAGCTCAGCCAATATCTATCTCTTGTTCAATCGATGCTTCGAAGTTCGATGGTTTAGTATTATCTAACTTCTACATTGCTTTCAAAATATTCAAACTAATTTTTTGATTTAAAAATTTAAATAAATATTCAAAATAATAATAAAAAATCTAAGATAACAACATGAACAATACAAATTAAGTTGAAGGTAGACATTTTCAATTGGATGAATTTATTATTGTTGTTGCCAAATCACTTCCAGAGAGTGCCGGATGAGAAGAGAGCTTCGTAGATCTTCAAAGAGATGGTGGGACCACCTCCTTTAGCTGGAAACCTGTAACAAAAGTCCCGGACCGGTGGTTCCGGTCGGGACCCTCCGACGCTCTAGTTAGTGATCTGGAGAACAACAATAGAGATTGAGTAGTAGAGAATGAACTCCCTTTTCTCGTTGTGAGTCAAGATTTTTATACCTGTTCGGGGGTCCCTCTTACCCTTGATGGATGACCCTTGAATCACGCCGTCTGTCGGGAGTGGCACCGTAAGCAGTAGGTGGGCACGTTGCTGCTAGATGTGTGCCGTAGATAACGGTAACTGCCCATGGTCTTAGGGATAGTGGGTTAGTGGGCCACGTGGCAGCTTTGGGCACTTGTTAGGCTACCGAAAACTAAGTTCAAGGTTGGTTCCGAGGCCAAGGTTGGGCTCGAGGCTGAAGTTGAAGCTGAAGTTGAATTTGAGGCCGAGGCCGAGGTTGGGCTCGAGGCCGAGGTTGAAGCTGAAGTCAAATTCGAGGCCGAGGCCGAGGCCGAGGCTAGGCTCGAGGCCGAGGCTGGGTTCGAGGCTAAGTCCGAGGCTAAGTCTGAGGCTGAAACAGAGGCTGAAGTTAACTCCAAGGACGGGGCCAGCTGCCATATTATTGCTCGGTTCCAAAAACTGTGCAGTCTGTTAATCCGTTGCCTGTGGAGCGTGATCAGCCAGATGCCCCTCCACTGCTGAGATGGGTCGGCGCACAACCACCAGCAAAAGGGGTATAATATTTGTTGCCCAGATATAGCAACCCAAGAGGGGGGGGATGAATTGGGTATTTAAATTGGCAGCAGTGTAGTGATGTGAACACAATAATATCACAGAAATTATGCAAGCAATCATAAACACAAACAGGTTTATAGTGGTTCGATGCCAAACCCAGTACCTACATCCACTCCCCAAAAAATCCTTTGAGAATTTCACTCCAATCATAACAAATGATTATAACCTCTAGCCTTCCCCGACTAGCCCTCTTGTTTATATGACACAAGGCAGCCAAACCCCTAGCCTTTCCGGGCTAGTCCTCTTGTTTCACGGCACAAGGAAGCCAACCCTTAGCCTTACCCAACTAGTCCTCTTGTTTCACGGCACAAGGAAGCCAACCCATAGACTTACCTGGCTAGTCCTCTTATTTATGGCACAAGGAAGCCTTACAACAAAAATATCAAGGTTTAAATACAAGAAGCTCCTAAAATGAGCAAATAAAACAATGAAAGATCACTTTACAGATTTGGAGCTTTTGGCTTTTTCTTTGGGATTAAACTTTGAGGAATGAACGAAGCCTTCTTGTGGTTGTTGGAGATTTGGATGATGCCTTCAATAAATTTGAAACTCCTCTTTGTATGCTCTTGAATGCACCGGATCTCTTCTTTAAATGTTATCAACCACTTGAATCAACACTCCAATAACTCTTGAAATGATTCACAAATGAAAGCTCAACACAAACTTCTCACAAAGATTTTCAACAATATTTTCTCACGATTTTCTCCTCTATTTTATCCTCTTTTCAAATCTCTTTTCAATCCCCATTTTTTTCTTCTAATCTCATCTATTTAAGGCATTCCAACAACAAAAATATCCGTTAGACTCAATTGGAATAAATGGAAAGTAAAACGGAAAGAAAATATAACCATTGTAAAATGCTTCCCTTGAGCATTGAATGCACTGAATCCATTTGAGGAAAGAAGATCTCTGCCACAATCCAAGAGATCAAAAGGTTAGTATAGCTAAAATAGAAATCAATAAAAGAAAAGAGAGAGTGAGAGAGAGCTTGTCCAAAGCTTGCAAAGAGGAGGAGTAGCTGGCTGGAATTAACTCTAGCTAGCTGCTCGTTGAAGACACTCGGCCATGGAGAGGTGAAAAAGCCACAAGCTAGCTAACCAGCTAGCTAATTTTGAAATCCTCACGGCAAGAGGGAAAGGTTCAGCCATAACAAATAACGTAATTAGCTCTCAAGCTAACTAAGGCAAAAAGGTCAATGACTGATATTCATCCCAAGAACCACTAGTTAGCTTTTTAGCTAACTATGGTAAAAGCTAGTTAGCTCTCTAGCTAACTAACCACAAATTCATACGACCTAGAGTCCTTTCCAAGGAACAATAGTTAGCTCTCTAGCTAATCAAGCAAGCAATAGTTAGCTCTCTAGCTAACTATCCAAGAATCCAACGTTCATGAACAGAGGGGCCTCAAAAAGTAGTTAGCTCTCTAGCTAACTCAAGCATTCATCCACATGGCTTAAAGAGAGAGGTAGTTAGCTCCTTAGCTAACTCCTTTGTTCATCCTCACGGCTTGGAGATGTCCTGCAAGAAATAGTTAACTAACAATAAAAAGTAGTTAGCTCCCAAAGAAAATTAGTTAACTAATAAGGCATTCTAGCTAGCTAAGAAAGGCAACCAGCTAGCTCCTCAGTTAACTAAAAATAAACATGGTTCGGCCAACACTGTAACAGGAAAAAGTAGTTAGCTAACAACACATTTCAGCTAGCTAAGTGAAGGAGATAGCTAGCTAACCAGCTAACTAACAAGGTAAGAATAAAGTAGCTAACTAGAGTAGCTAACTAGAGAGGAAACTCAGCTAGCTAAGAAGGAAGGAAAGCTAGCTCCCCAGTTAGCTATTTCACAAATCCACATGGTTTTGAAATTTACAGAAATGCCACCGATAGCTTTCAATGGGATTTACAGGAATGCCACTGACAGCCTTCAGTAAGATTTGCAGAAATGCTACTGACAGCCTTCAGTAAGATTTGCAGAAATGCTACTGACAGCCTTCAGTGGGATTTACAGGATTGCCATGCAATGCTTTGAGTAACAATTTTTACATGATAAATTATCAAATATAGATTTAGTCATTTGAGAAATGAATGATCAAACATTGAAGAACCATGATAAAACATTTGGACTTGAGAAAAAACATTTGGAATACAAATTCATTGGCTCATTTGAAAATGTTTTTCATGCTATAAGAAACAATACAAGAGTTCATGCAAAGGTAGTTTTAGTCATTTATAAAACAAATATTTTGTGATACTTTTGAAGCAAAAGTCCATTTGAAAAATTCATTTGCCCTTTTCAAAAACATTTGGACTTGCAAAAATACAATCACATTACCTTCATTTTACCTTTGTAATACCTTTCTTTTGATATGTAGAGCAATCCAATTTGAGGTAACATCATCTTGATGATTCATCTAAAATTTGTTTAACTTAACCACAAGATCATTAATATCATGCTTAATTGTTTTGTGATCATCAAAATCAATATGAAGTCAACAATCTCCCCCTTTTTGATGATGACAAAACCATTAAGCATACAAAAGAAAATATATAAAATTCTCTTCCCTTTTAATGTATATACTTTTCTCTTTACATGCTAATCTCTCCTATGAATGTTCCATGAATATAATGTATGCTAATCTCTCCCATAAACGTAGATGAAGTGTATGCTATTCTCTCCCCCTTTTTATCATTAATCAAAAAGAGATGAAAGAATGTGCACAAATAAGCATTCATCAAGGAAAAGACATTAAGCATTCATAATGCATTAAAAGGCATAAGTACATAATTCAAACTATTAAGTTCATGGCTTGATTATACAAAATATAATTTCAACCATACAACAAAGATACATAAAAGTTCATCAAGGTTCATAATCTCAAATCATAAAAATAACATAAATCAAGGTTCAAAATATATTAAAGTTCAGAACAAAGTTTATATTATAAAAATTTTAATCTTCAATAGTAACAAGGAGTAGCATAAATAAGATACAAAAATATTAATCATTTAATAACAATCATTATTCATAACTCAATTGATACCAATTTAAAAGCTTTGAATGTAGGATCAAAATATCACTTTTTCATATTGGAGCAAGGTAGCAGTTTTATAGTTTGATGCATTCAAATCATTGCCACATATAAGAGTTGATACCACTTTCATACATCAAAGCACTTATAACAGTAAGATATTTATTATTCAATACATCACAGTGCTTAATGCATCAAAGTATCCAAATATTCAAGTGAGTTTCTTCTTTCCCTTACTAATTTAAAAACATGTTGAGATACAATATTAACAGATACCACATCAAATATTTGAGTTCACATATGCTTACATTCTTCTCCCCTTAATATTTCAAATTTGGTCTATATGCAATAAAAGTTTTATGCAAGAAATGATACCAATGTCACATAGTCCAAATATTTTATAAATGTATCGTGCTAATCTCAATGTATATATGAAAAATATATAGACATTCTATAACAATCACCATATTTTAATTTCACATTTCATACGATAACATAATTTTTCTTACATAGGTGATATGCAAACAAGATATTATAATAAAATATGCATCACCTTTATCAAATCCTTTTCATTTCATGCATAGGCAATTTATTATAAGATATGATCAAGAAATGATACCACTGATAAAGTAGGCATTTAATAATCCAAGTCTTACAATAAAATCATATCAAGCAAGGAGTAAACAGATCAAACTGATACCACTAGTTGCCGATATGGGCCTACAACCCATATCACTCCACAAATGTACATTTGGATTTCTTCGTGCTAAACTTCTTCAAAATTTTCTTGAGGTACAAGAATTGGCTTATGAAGATCCTCTTCTTTGATTGCTTGATTTGAAGTCCGATAAAATAATTAATTTTTTCTATTATGCTCATCTCGAACTCCCCCTGCATGAACTTAGCAAAGTCTTGGAACAAGAAATTATTAGTAGCACCGAAGATAATGTCATCTTCATAAATTTGTACCATCAATATATCATCATTCTATCTTTTAATTCATGATGTTGCATCAACATTTTCACTAATAAATTTATTGTTAATCAAGAACTTAATAAGCTTATCAAACCATGCCCGAGGTACTTGTCTTAAACCATATAAAGCTTTGTTCCATTGAATACATGGTTTGGAGACACAAGATTTTTGAAATCGAGTGGTTGATCAACAAATACTTGTTCAACAATATATTCATTAAGGAAAGTGCTCTTAACATCCATTCAATACAATTTAACATTCATAAAGCAAGCAAATGCAAGAAGTAATCTAATAATCTTTAATCTATTAATCAGGGACATATGTTTCATCAAAATCAATATCTTCATCTTGATTATATCCTATAGCTAACAGTCTTGCTTTATTTCTAATAAAATTATCATGCTCATCCAATTTGTTTCTAAATTCTCATTTAATTTATCATGCATGGCATTTAGGCTCTATAAAGCTAAATTATTACATGCATTTCTAAATGATGATCTAATCCTAATATTATGAGATGGATCACTTAATATTAGCTCTTTAGGGTGATTATGAACATACATTCATTCTCTTTCAAATTCAGCATTACCTTGGGTTCATCATGTTGAATTCCTTCTTCATGTATCGCTTGTATTCTTGAATCCAAGGTGAGCTTCTTGACTTGATCTTCAATTTCATCTGTATCAATTAAAACCTTTCTTTTCCTTAATGGAAGATCATTAGATTCATCAAATATAACATGAATATAAGGTCCTATGTTCATTACAAGATTTTCAAAGTGCCAATTTTTAAATTCTTTTCTATGATCACTTCTAATAGATAAAATAGAAAAGCTTTTTCATTTGAAATTCTTCTAAGGAGTTTTTAGAAAAACTGAAGATCCTTCATTTTTGCTAACTAAGAATAAAACTTATGTAAATCGAGAAAATTATCAATAATCATGAATCCATATGCAAAAGTTCTAAAAGTCTAGAAGTTGAAATTATATTTTTAGACTTGAAAGAAATTCTAGTTAATTTTTCAAAAATTTGCATGTATTACAAATCTTATCTTTTTTAAAACTTAATTTTAGCAAACCTTTAACCAAATCATTTTTGAATAATTTAGAAGGCAAATCCATGCTGACATGAGCAAGTCTAAGATGCCATAATTAGATTTATCAATTTTAGCATTCATGACAACTAGACATTCAATAATCGGGTCATTAACAATATAAACATTACTATGCCTATGACCAATGGCTTTCATGCAATCATCAATAGGATTTGTAATTATGCAAAGAGATGATTCAACAAATAATTTTAAAACCTTTTTCATAAAATTGACTGATGCTTAGTAAGTTATGATTTAATACATTTAAAAGCAAGATATTATCAATAAAAATAGAGGGAGTGATATTAATTTTATCAATGCCAATAATGTTACCTTGAACATTACTTTCAAAGGTAACCACTCCTCCATCAATTGCATTCAAAGTGATGAATTCAGATTCATCATCCATCAAGTGTCTTTGCTATCCAAGTATCATTTTCTTTTTACTTCACGGGTTGCAAGACACAGCTGCATCCATAATATCAAGTTTTGCTTCTAGGTACCCAAGCTTTCTTGGGTCCTTTGGGGTTAGCTAAAATGGTTCCTTTTGGAACCCATATCCTTTTAACATTGTGTGTGTGACATATATATGCTTTGTGTCCAGGTTGACCATACTTGAAACATGTAACTTCAGTAGAATTATTAGCATGCACATAAATATTTTTCAAAAGCTTTTGTCTTTTTAAAGGATTGTATCCTAGGCCAGCTTTGTTAAAAACAACTCTTTGATTTTCAAGAATCATGTTAAGTTTAGTAGAGCTCAAAGTAAACTTATCTACAATAGGTTTCAATCTATCTACTTCATTTTACAAATTCATGTTTTTTTGTAATAAAACTTCATTTTCTTCTAATAGTTTATCCTTTTCTAAAGTAAGATTTTGAACTTGATTTTTCAAATCTTTATTTTTTGAACTGAGATTTGCGAAATCATCAATTAATTCATAAAATGCACAATGCAATTCATCAAATGTAAAATCATCTAACAAGTTGGGGTTTACCTCTTCATTGTTTGCCATGAGACAAAATTTTCTTCTTCATTCTTCTCTTCTTCTTCAGAGCTTGATGCATCACTATCGCTCCATGTAGCTATCATAGCCTTCTTTTTAAATTTCTTGAGACCTTTCTTTAGATATGGACAATCAGGCTTGTAGTGTCCCGATTTGTTGCATTCATAACAAATTACTTCATATTCTTTTTCATTGCTTGGCTCTCCTTTCATTAATGCCCTCTTTCTTCCTTCAAATTTCTTTCTCATGAATTTCTTAAATTTTCTTGTAATGAGAGCTAGATCATTTTTCTCATCACTTTCACTTGAGGTGCTCTCATTTTCATCATTTAGGGCTGCACTCTTTAGTCCCAACATTCTCTTCTTTTTGGACTATTCTTCATCAATATGTTGTTGCTGCTGAAGCTCATGAGTCATCAATGAACCAACTAATTCTTCAAGAGATAGTGTGTTGAGGTCTTTGGCTTCTTGAATTGCAGTAACTTTGGCCTCCCAAGACCTAGGCAAGGATCTCAAAACTTTTCTAACAAGATCACCATTAGTATAAGGTTTTTCAAGGCTTTTCAGCCCATTAATAATGTTAGTGAATCTTGTAAAATATTACCAATGCTTTCATATGATTTCATTTTAAACAATTCATATTCATGTACAAGCATATTTATTCTAGATTCTTTAACTTGATTGGTACCATCATGGGTAACTTCAAATCTATTCCAAATTTTCTTAGCAGATATGCATGTAGAAATACGATTAAATTCATTGGCATCTAAAGAACAATATAATACATTCATGGCTTTAGCATTCAGCTGAGCCATCTTCTTATCATGCACATCCCATTCCATTTTTGGTTTGGGAATATTAATACCATCAGATTTAATAGTAGGTGTGTGAGGTCCATTGACTATGATACTCTATAAATCATAATCAAGTGCTTGAATAAAAATTTTCATACGTGCTTTCTAATAAGTGTAATTTATGCCATCAAATAGAGGTGGTCTATTAGTTGACTATTCCTCAGTCAAAACTGAACCTATTTGTATTGCTAATGATCTTTGGCTCCAAGCTTATTAAAGCAATAGAAATCAGGAGCATGCAGCTCTGATACCACTTGTTGCCTAGATGTAGCAACCAAGAGGGGGGGTGAATTGGGTATTTTAAAAATAATTGCGTAGATATGTGCTTATCACTAATTAAAATTTAATCGGTAGTGGTGTAGTGATGTGAACACAATAATATCACAGAAATTATGCAAGCAATCACAAACACAAGAAGGTTTATAGTGGTTCGGTGCCAAACCCAGCACCTACATTCACTCCCCAAAAAATCCTTTGGGAATTTCACTCCAATCGTAACAAACGATTACAACCTCTAGCCTTCCCCGGCTAGCCCTCTTGTTTATACGGCACAAGGCAGCCAAACCCCTAGCCTTCCCCGGCTAGCCCTCTTGTTTATACGGCACAAGGCAACCAAACCCTTAGCCTTCCCCAACTAGTCCTCTTGTTTCATGGCACAAAGAAGCCAACCCCTAGCCTTACCCGGCTAGTCCTCTTGTTTCACGGCACAAGGAAGCCAACCCCTAGCCTTACCCGGCTAGTCCTCTTGTTTATGGCACAAGGAAGCCTTACAACAAAAATATCAAGGTTTAAATACAAGAAGCTCCTAAAATGAGCAAATAAAACAATGAAAGATCACATTACAGATTCGGAGCTTTTGGCTTCTTCTTTGGGATGAAGCTTTGAGGAATGAACGAAACCTTCTTGTGGTTGTTGAAGATTTGGATGATGCCTTCAATAAATTTGAAACTCCTCTTTGTAAGCTCTTGAATGCATCGGATCTCTTCTTTAAATGTTATCAACCACTTGAATCAACACTCTAATAACTCTTCAAATGATTCACAAATGAAAGCTCAACACAAACTTCTCACAAAGATTTTCAACAAGATTTTCACATGATTTTCTCCTCTATTTTATCCTCTTTTCAAATCTCTTTTCAATCCCCATTTTCTTCTTCTAATCTCAGCTATTTAAAGCATTCCAACAACAAAAATATCCATTAGACTCAATTGGAATAAATGGAAAGTAAAACGAGAAGAAAATATAACCGTTGTAAAATGTTTCTCTTGAGCATTGAATGCACTGAATCCATTTAAAGAAGGAAGATCTCTGCCACAATGCAAGAGATCAAAGGTTAGTATAGTTAAAAATAGAAATCAATAAAAGAAGAGAGAGAGTGAGAGAGAGCTTGTACAAGCTTGCAAAGAGGAGGAGTAGCTGGCTGGACTTAACTCTAGTTAGCTGCTCGTTGAAGACACTCGGCCATGGAGAGGTGAAAAAGCCACAAGCTAGCGAACCAGCTAGCTAATTTTGAAATCCTCATGGCAAGAGGGAAAGGTTCAGCCACAACAAATAACGTAGTTAGCTCTCAAGCTAACTAAGGCAAAAAGGTCTACAGCTGATATTCATCCCAAGAACCACTAGTTAGCTTTCTAGCTAACTATGGTAAAAGCTAGTTAGCTCTCTAGCTAACTAACTACAAATTCATACAGCCTGGAGTCCTTTCCAAGGAACAATAGTTAGCTCTCTAGCTAACTAGGCCAAAAAGCAATAGTTAGCTCTCTAGCTAGGTAAAGCAATAGTTAGCTCTCTAGCTAACTATCCAAGAATCCAACGTTCATGAACAGAGGGGCCTCAAAAAGTAGTTAGCTATTTAGCTAACTCAAGCATTCATCCACATGGCTTAAAGAGAGAGGTAGTCAGCTTCTTAGCTAACTCCTTTGTTCATCCTCATGGCTTGGAGATGTCTTGCAAGAAATAGTTAACTAACAATAAAAAGTAGTTAGGTCCCAAAGAAAATTAGTTAACTAATAAGGCATTCTAGCTAGCTAAGAAAGACAACCAGCTAGCTCCCCAGTTAACTAAAAATAAGCATGGTTTGGCCAACACTATAACAGGGAAAAGTAGTTAGCTAATAACACATTTCAGCTAGCTAAGAGAAGGAGATGGCTAGCTAACTAGCTAACTAACAAGGTAAGAGTAAAGTAGCTAACTAGAGAGGAAACTCAGCTAGCTAAGAAGGAAGGAAAGCTAGCTCCCCAGCTAGCTATTTCACAAATGCACACGGTTTTGAAATTTATAGAAATGCCACTGATAGCTTTCAATGGGATTTACAGGAATGCCACTGACAGCCTCCGGTGAGATTTACAGAAATGCCACTGACAGCCTCCGGTGAGATTTACAGAAATGCCATGCAATGCTTTGAGAAACAATTTTTATATGATACATTATCAAATATAGATTTAGTCATTTAAGAAATGAATGATCAAACATTGAAGAACCATGATAAAACATTTGGACTCGAGGAAAAACATTTGGAATACAAATTCATTGGCTCATTTGAAAATATTTTTTATGCTATAAGAAACAATACAAGAGTTCATGCAAAGGTAGTTTTAGTCATTTATAAAACAAATATTTTGTGATACTTTTGAAGCAAAAGTCCATTTGAAAAATTCATTTGCCCTTTTCAAAAATATTTGGACTTGCAAAAATACAATCACATTACCTTCATTTTACCTTTGTAATACCTTTCTTTTGATATGTAGAGTAATCCAATTTGAGGTAACATCATCTTGATGATTCACCTGCAATTTGTTTAATTTAACCATAAGATCATTAATATCATGCTTAATTGTTTTGTGATCATCAAAATCAATATGAGGTCAACAATATCACCTAGTGGCTGATCTTTGTATGCTAACGATTGCTAAGAGGGTACATGTCCTCGAAGGCTAGGCTTCTTTAATGTCGAGGCATCGGGTGCTGCAACGCAACCACTGTCTACTTCCACCGTTGGGATAGAGGGGGATTCTCCTTGGGTATGGAACTGCAAAAAGGTAGGCACCATCATTGTGGTGAGGTCACCGTTGTCTTATCATTGGTTGCACCCCTCGCATTCTATGCCCCAGATGGTTGCCGAAATGTCGAAACATTTTCTCCAATGACGGGCGAGCACGTGGCCAATCTGAATCAAGCGGGATGATTTGAAACATTGATGCTTTAAAAGGAGAGTTGTCCCCGACTTTGGTCTTTTACTTCTATTGCACATGCTTCTTCTTCCCAGTCTGACTCTCTCCTGAGCTTTCGTCTGCCCTTCTGGTTATGTTCTTCTTCCTAAGTCTCATCCCAGCTCTCACCTTCTCGACCTTGCCTCTTCCAGGTTAGTTTCCCCTTCTGCTTTCATGGCTTCCTCCCCTTCCTGTTCCATTTCTGTTTCCGAAGGTTATTCCCTGGAACCCTCACGACCTTCCCCATCTCCCACACCTAGTTGGTCATCTTCCTCCTCCGCCGATAGGGTTCCCCTAGCTCAGCGACGTGTCATCGGACAATCTCCCGTCGGGAGTCATCCGACCGCCGATCGGGCCCCTATTCGGCGCTGTCTGGCTGTCGCGGACCCAGTTTCTTCTACCATGAGGGAGTCCCATGAGTGGACTGCCTCCACTATGACCGCCCAGGAAATTATCAACCTTAGGGCCAAATACGACATTTCTACCAACCTTCCTCTATTCTGTCCTACCCCTGAGGATAGGGTGGCCTCCTCTTGACATGGTAGAGTTGCCATGTACGAGGCTTTCTTCAAGGCCGGCCTTCATTTACCTTTTCATTCTTTCATCCTTAACCTTTTGGATAGATACTCATTGGCGCTGGCGCAATTAGTTCTGAATTCCATTCGGACTATTGTCGGCTTCCTAGTGCTATGTCACCTTCATGGTATAGAAGCTACGATCTCCCATTTCTGAAGCTTCTATACCCTTCGCAAACAATCAGGGTGGTGGTTCTTTGCTCTCAGACCAACCAAGACCCTTAAACTGTACCTTCCTACACCCATTAAGGGGTGGAAAGATAGATTTTTCTTTGCTCACGTCAAAGGGGATAAGAACAATTTGGGGGACACCGAATACCGAGCTGAACAAGGATTTGTCAGTACTCTCGAGGAACCAAGAGGCATTCGGGCAGCTGCTGACTGCCGACGTCCCCCGCTGTAACCAACTCCTAGCCGAGGAGAACCTTCAGCTCGCAGGCCTCATTCTAAGTAGTGGTGAGTAGCCATAACCCTTCCCCTTTCCACCCACCTTCTTTTTCTCTCCTCTTTTTTTTCTTTTTTTTTTTACTAAGTCCTTTTTGACTTATGCAGACATGCTACCACTGGCTCAAGCAGTAAGAAAGGCGGCGGCCAAGAAAAGAATGGCCAAGGTGGATGGAGCCTCCATCGAGAAGAGGGCCAAAGCCAAGGAGGCCAAAAAGAAGAAGGCCGAGGCCGAAGGGGCCAAGGAGAAGAAAACCGAAGAGCCCGAAGGGTCAAGAAAGAGGCCTCGATCTCCATCGCCGACTCCATCCCGGTCCCCGACTCCTCTTGTCTGCAAACCTCGAGTGGATCGAGAGGCGCACATCGACCTTACCACCGACACGCCCCCGAGTGTCGAGGGCTGAAGTCTTGCCGTTGCCACCGCTAGTCATTCCAGAAGCGGGGTTGATCGAACTGGCCTTAGGATCAGCTTCGAAGGCTGCTCCATTAGCGGAAGAGCCAACGGCCGAAGAGCCTCCTAGGGCAGCAGTGTCGACGAAAGAAGGGGTACCATCAGATCCTAACGCGACACCTACGGCTCCGGTGCTCGCCGGAACTACGGAGGAGGATGAAGCAGCTGCAACCTCTTTTCGGTCCTTCCTTATGCACAACGACTGCTGGGCAGAGCGGATGATGTCACGGGTGTGCACACCTGAGCTCCAAAGAGATCTCCAAAAC
Source organism: Calamus simplicifolius (assembly GCA_900491605.1). Lineage (NCBI taxonomy): Eukaryota > Viridiplantae > Streptophyta > Magnoliopsida > Arecales > Arecaceae > Calamus > Calamus simplicifolius. Next base: position 178,862 of record UESW01001308.1, read on the forward strand.
CAAGGGACCTCCTCCTTCTTCCACGATGCCTTCGTGGCGCACCTTTGAGTAAGTGTTTCCCCTTCATTTAAGTTTCTTTGTTAAGAGTTTCCTTGCCACCTATCCCTGACAGCAACTTTCTTGTGTAGGCGGTAAATTCCTTGGCCGCTGTGAGGAGTGTCCTATCCAAGGCCGAGGCCACTCTCGGCCATTCACATGAAGAAGCCAACCAAGCTTAGGCACGGGCAGAGGAGGCCGAGAAGGCTCTGGAAGCGGCCCAAGCTGAGAGGGCCGAAGAGCAGGCCCGGGGAGAAAGGGCCAAAAGGCCTTAGAGGTAGCCCGAGCCGAGAGTCTGGCCCGAGCGGAAAGGGCCAAGGAGGTGCTTGAGGAGGCCCAATGTCGGGTGGCCCATGAGCTAAATAATGCCCGAGCAGTCAAGGAAAAGAATAAAAAGGTGGAGTCAGATCTGCTCATGTACCAGACTCGACTGCATGCCGCCAACATCCAAATAAGTGCAGTCGAGGAGCAGACGAAGAATGCCGAGGAGATCGCCCGCCGCTTCAATGCGCAGGTGGCTGAGATGATGGAGGCTGCGAGAGTTACTGAAGAAGGTGGTTGCGACAGAGAAAAAGGCCACTGAGTCTGTAGAGAACTTCCGGTAGTCCACTAGCTTTGGCAAAGAGCTGATCGAGGCCACCGCCTACACCTACAACTTGGGCATTCAAGATTGCAAGGCCAAATTGGGAACAGTCTACAATCTCGAGGGGCTCGACGACCTGGAGCTGGATGAAGCAACGGAGGAAACACCAGCGGAACATCCTTCCTCCAACAATAACCCAACATCGACCGAGCCTTAAATGCCTTATCTCTTTTTTCTTTTATTCTTCCTTGTAATGGAGTCCGACCGAAGTCGACAATTTTGTAAACCTTTTAAAATCAATGAATATATCTTCTAAAATCTTATTGTGCTCTTTATTGGCACTTTGCTTCCATAGCGGCCAAAACAAGCTCATTCCCGAGTAGATGCTAAGGCCAAGAACATAAGCCTGGGTTATGAACCGAAACCGAAGTTAGGGCTGAGATCGAGGCAGAGGTCGAAGTAAAAACCCAGGTTGTAGCCAAGACTTAAAGTCGAAGTTGAGACTGAAGTCGAGATTCGAAGTAGACATCAGGACCGAAGTCGAGACATGAAAGAAGCCAAGACCAGAGTCTGTGACTTGAGTGCTGACACAGATTCGGGCTCGAGTGCAGATGCGGAGTCAGGCTTGAGTGCCGATGCAGAGTCGGGCTTGAGTGCCAACACGGAGTCGAGCTTGAGTGCCGACACAGAATCGGGCTTGGGTGCCGACGCAGAGTCGTGCTTGAGTGCTAACGCGGAGTTGGGCTTGAGTGCCGACGCAGAGTCGGGCCTGGGCTGAAAAAGTTAGATTGCTCGAGGATGCTTTGTTAGTAAAAAAAGATAAATGTCATTCCAATAGACAAGAATGCTCAAGTTTATGATGTCAGTGTACATTACTGGTAATACCGACGGAGATTATCTACATTCCAGGTGCGAGGGAGCGACTTTTCGTCCAGTCCTTCAATCTGGTATGCTCTGCGATGAAGTGCGCTGATGACCCGATAAGGCCCTTCCCAATTGGGTGATAATTTGCCTCCTTTTGTGGGTTTGGAGACCTTGGCTCACCTGAGGACCAGGTCTCTAGGAAGGAATGTTCTGGGGTGAATTCGGGTGTTGTAGTACTTTACAACTCTTTGACGGTAAGCAGCCATCTTGAGTCGTGCTCGGTCATGGGCCTCTTCAACAAGGTCAAGGTTGGCTCGCAACTGGCTTGGATTGTTCCCCTTATCGTACGATTATACCCGAGGACTAGGAATGCCAATCTCTACCGGAATGACAGCCTCCGATCCGAACACAAGGCTGAAGGAAGTTTCTCCTGTGAGGGTTCGTGATGTTATGTGATACGCCCAAAGCACGTTCAGGAGCTCCTCTACCCATCTTCCTTTAAAATCATCTAGGCGTGTCCTAAGCCCTTGAAGGATGGTCTGATTTGTCACCTCGGCCGCTCCATTTGATTATGGATGACCGACAAAAGTGAATCTCTGGCATACGCCCAATTCGGCGCAAAACTCTCGGAAGGGAGCATTGTCGAATTGCCGACTATTGTCGGTAACAAGGGTATGGGGTAGCCCGAACTAACAAATAACAGACTTCCAAAAGAAAATCCTCACCTTGGCTTCAGTGATTTTGGCAAGTGCTTCGGCCTCTACCCACTTAGTGAAATGGCCGATGACAACGAGCAGAAATTTTTGCTGACCAGAGGCTGGAGGGAATGGCCCCAAAATGTCTATTCCCCACTGGGTGAAGGGCCAAGGAGCCGATAGAGGGCTCAGCTGGGAGGTTGGCAGTCGTTGGATGTTAGCATGCCGTTGGCAGCTATCACACTTCTGAACCAACTTAGTCGCGTTTCCTCGCATGGTAGGCCAGTGATAGCCTTGGCGTAGGGCCTTGTGTGATAGTGTTCTGCCCTCCAAGTTGTTTCCGCAAATACCCTCATGGATCTCACGGAGGATGTAGTCAGCATCAGTAGGACTAACGCATTTGAGGAGAGGATGAGAGAAAGACCTTTGATACAGTTGTCCATCGAGCATAAGGAATTTAGATGCTCGCCATTTGAATAGCTTAGTTTCATTGGGGTCGACTGGGAGGGTGTTGTTGGTGAGGTACTGGATATAAACATCCATCCAGGAAGGATCTTGAGTGATTGGCAAGGATTCTTCTATCATTTATATACTTGGGGCTTTCAGATGTTCCACGTAGGTTCTTCCCAGGGTCCCGTCGGCCGAAGTGGCTAGCCGGGACAAAGTATCGGCTCTGGCATTCTCCCCCGGGAAATGTAGCTGACACTGAAATGAGTAAAGGGAGAGGCTTGTGATTGCACCATACTCAAGTAGTGAGACATAGTAGGATCTCGAGCCTCATACTCTCTCTTAATTTGACCAGAGATGAGCCAGGAGTCAGTGAAGACTCTAAGGCATTTTAACCCGAGCTCCCATACCAACCTCATTCCTAACAGCAAAGCTTCTTACTCAGCTTGGTTGTTGGTGGCCGAGAAGAGAAAACGGAGGGCATACTCGGTCACTACGCCATCTGGACTTGCAAGGATGAGGCCTGCCCCGCTTTCTTGAGAATTTGATGCTCCATCTACATGAAGGATCCAATCTTTCCCTCTTCCCTTGATTGTAGTTTCCGAGGGGTTTGTATGGGGTTCCTCCAGCTGCTCCTCTGCCCAGGTGCACTCAACTAAGAAATCTGCCAAAATCTAGGACTTTATGGCCGACCTGGGTTGAAACAATAGGTCGAATTCTTTCAGCTTGACTACCCACTTCGCCAATCAGCCAGAGGTGTCAGGATGAGAGAGAATTGCTCTGAGTGGCTGGTCCGTGAACACGACAATCGGGTGTGCTTGAAAGTAAGGTCTGAGATGCTGAGCAGAGACGATTAGTGCAAAAATAATCTTTTTAGTATTAGAATACATGACCTCTACATTGTGAAGCACTTTGCTTATGTAATAGACTAGCTTCTATGTCTTGTCAGCGTCGACACGGACGAGCATAGAACTCATCGCTTCAAGGGAGGCAGCGAGGTAGAGGAAGAGTTCTTGTCCTCCCTTTGGCTTGGATAGCAAAAGTGGAGTGGACAAGAACTTCTTCAATCCTTCGAAAGCTTTCTAATACTCCATCGTCCATTTGAAGCTGTCAACTTTGCACAGGGCTTTGAAGAAGGGTAGACATATTTCTACTAACCTTGCTAGAAAATGGCTCAAGGCTGCTATCCTTCCTTTGAGCAGTTGCACTTCCTTCTTGTTATTTGGTGGTCTCATATCGATGATGGCCTTGATCTTCTTGGGGTTAGCTTCGATTCTCCTCTGTGTCATCATAAAGCCCAGAAATTTATCCGCTGTGACTCCGAAGGCGCACTTCTGTGGGTTTAATTTCATCTGGTATCGACGAAGGTTGTCGAAGGTTTCCGATAGGTCAGCAACATGGTCGTCAGCACGGATGCTTTTTGTTAACATGTCATCCATGTACACCTCCATGTTGCGCCCAATTTGGTTCTCGAAGACCTTATTCATCAACCTCTAGTATGTGGCCTCTGCATTCTTCAACCCGAAGGGCATGACCTTGTAGCAATAGATGCCTTTCTCGATCACGAAGGAAGTAGCCTCCTCATTAGCCAGGTCCATCTGTATCTGGTTATATCCTAAAAAGGTGTCCATGAAGCTAAGGGTTCCATGGCCCGATGTGGCATCCACCAACTGATCGATCCTGGGCAATTGGAAGCTGTCCTTGGGGCATGCCTTATTGAGGTCGGTGAAATCAACATACATCCTCCAGCTTCCATTGGCCTTTCGAACCATGATGACATTAGCTAGCCAAAATGGGTAATGTGCTTCATGTACGTGGCCCACTGTGATTAGTTTACGGACTTCTTTGTTCACAGTCCTTTGCCTGTTGGGAGCAAAACTCCTCTTCTTTTGCCAAACCGATCGACTCCTTGGGTCGATGATGAGTCTATGGATGATTACTTTAGGCGGCACTCCCGGCATGTCCGAGGCTAACCAAGTGAAGATGTCCGAGTTGGTATGCAAAAAAGCGAATAGCCAATCTCTCGCTTCTACAGGAAGAAGCGTTCCAATTCAGATTGTCCTCATTGGATCCTTCCCCAGCGGGAAGGCCAGCAAGCTTTCGACCGATTCTCCTTTCTTCTCGGAGACTCTAGGGTCAAGTGGCTCGGGCTTCGGTGGAGCAATCACCTCATTAGGACTAGGAGCAATATGATAACAAAGGGGTACCAGGTTCCGTTCTCCATGCATCTCTCTGACTCCCTTGTTGGTAGGAAACCACACCAGTAGCCTTTTTGTAGAGATAATGATGTCTAGGAGGTTGAGACCGGGCCTTCTAAGAATAGCGTTGTAAGCTAAGGGAACTCGAACAACCAGGAATTTTATGAAGACTGTGCTCTGGCGTGGTTTCGCCCCGATCGTAACCGAGAGGGTGATTTCTCCCTCTACCCTTACAGAATCCTCAGTGAAACCCATCAAGGGAGTGGTCACGGGGCAAACAAGACTAAGAGATAGACTCATTCGAACAAATGCCTCGTATGAAAGAACATCAACTGAGCTTCCACTATCGATGAGAATTTGCTTTACAGGATGTTTAGCTATCATCATTGATACGACGATGCTATCATCATTAGGGTTGTCAACCCCTTCTAAGTCCTTTGTAAAAAAGAAAATTACAGAGTCTACACCATCCTCACGCTGCATTTTAGGGTTGCTGCCTGCTCCCCAGGAGATCATGGTCACCATCTTTTCCATCGGAGTATTATCCATGCCAATCTGGGTAGTAGGAGGTGCCGATGGGTCCGGAGCAGTGGGATTCCCCCTTCAGACAAACTTTCCTAGATGGCCCTACTGAATGAGTTCCTCAATGGCTTTCTTCAGCAGGCAGTAGTCCTCCGTGTCATGGCCGTAGTCCCGATGATAGCGACAGTAAAGGTCTTTATTACGGGGGGCTTCTGGCCTCATGGAAGGCGGATGCCAAAGATAGGGCTCGCCCTCGATTTCCAGTAAGATGTGGGATATTGGGGCGAGAAGTGGAGTGAAGTGCTCCTTGGGTGTCAGGGCTGGAAGTCGGTTGTCTAGATGACAAGGAGGCTCAAACTTCCTAGGCCGCACTCCAGCAGGCTCTGGATGCGCTGGCTTCTTACTAGACCCCTTGTTGACATTCCTTCTAAAAAAATTTGCTTCATCAGCGCGGATATACTTCTGCGCTCGGCTCAGCAATTCGGCATAGGAGCCGGGAGGCTTCTTATCCAGAGAATAGGTGAAGCAGGATGGACGAAGTCCCTGCTTCAGGACCAGGGTAGCCACAGAGTCCTCAAGATTATAGACCTCGAGCGTAGTTTCCTTGAATCGAGCTATGAAGTCCTTCAAGGTTTTGTCGCTCCTCTGCTGGATGGCAAATAATCTATCATCCACCCTGAGGATCTTCCGGTAGGCATCAAAGTGAGCCAAAAAGGATCTCTTCAGCTGCCAGAAGGAGTTAATACTGTGTGGTGGTAAACGGGAATGCCACGCACATGCAGCCTTACGGAGTGTTGCTAGGAAGACGATGTAGAGAAGAGAGTCCGTTGCCCCCTGGACCTGCATGAGGACTTTGTAACTCTCCAGGTGATCCAAGGGGTCTATGGTACCATCATATGGGTCCAGCTACGGTAGACAGAATCGGGATGGGACCGGTTCCTCTATAATACGGCGAGATAGTGGGGGGCGATGGTTGTAATCCACCCCATGAGGGTTGGTAATTCTGCGGCTGAGCTCCTCTAGCCGCAAATGATACTCGTCCAACCGTCGCTCGGCCCGATGAGCCATCCGTCTGTCGAAGAAATCTTCCCTCGAAGATTCAGAGGATGAGCGGGGAGAGGGTCGCCGGTGAAGAGAATGCACCTGCTCAGGTTCCTTCCTACTACGCCGCTTGGGGAGGCGGTTAGAGCAATGGGAAGGGGATCGTGGCCGTTTGGAGGTCTTCTGGCGATGAGGTTTTAGAGATGTGCGATGGAAGACCTCCGGAGGAGTCCTGCCATGGCAAGACTGGCTAGCCCCATGACCCCCCGCATGGGGCGGAGGGAACTGAGGTGGCAAGGGCATAGTGGTGGAGCACTGTTCTTGCAGCCATCAAACCACCGCCATCAGATCTTGGACTTGCTGGGTTAGGGCGGTGAGTCAGTCAGTTTGGCTGACCTGCGGCTGCATAGGGGGCGGAGCAGGGAGGTCGGTCTTCGGCTGCTCAGTTCACGGGATGTGCCCCCCAGCTTGACTAGTAGAGGCCTCCTGCGCACGTGTAAACACCATCTTCTTTCTTGTAGGGGTTGCAGGTACGTTGAATGAATGTTTGTCGCGATCCCCCTATTTGGTGCGCCAATCTATTGCTGCCAAATCACTTCCAGAGAGTGCCGGGTGAGAAGAGAGCTTCGTAGATCTTCAAATAGATGGTGGGACCACCTCCTTTAGCCAGAAACCTGTAACAAAAGTCGCGGACCGATGGTTCCAGCGGGGACCCTCCGACGCTCTAATTAGTGATCTGAAGAACAACAATAGAGATTGAGTAGTAGAGAATGAACTTCCTTTTCTCGTTGTGAGTCAAGGTTTTTATACCTGTTCGGGAGCGATGCCATAAGAGGTATGTAGGCGCGTTGCTGCTAGACATGTGCCGTAGATAACAGTAACTGCCCGTGATCTTAGGGATAGTGGGTTAGTGGGCCACATGGCAGCTCTAGCACTTGTAGGCTGCCGGGAACTAAGTTCGAGGTTGGTTCTGAGGCCAAGGCTGGGCTCGAGGCCGAAGTTGAAGCTGAAGTTGAATTCGAGGCCGAGGCCGAGGCTGGGCTCGAGGCCAAGGCCGAGTCTGGGTTCGAGGCCGAGGTTGAAGCTGAAGTCGAATTCCAGGCCGAGGATGAGGCCAGGCTCGAGGCCGATGCTGGGTTCGAGGCCGAGGCTGAGGCTAAGTTCGAGGCTGAAACAGAGGCTGAAGTTAACTCCAAGGATGGGGCCAGCTGCCACATTATTGCTCAGTTCTGAAAACTGTGCAATCTGTTAATTTGCTGCCCATGGAGCATGATTAGTCATATCAATTATTATTATTATTATTATTATGCTAAATGGAATAGCGATCAGGTCACTACCATTTCATTCAAAAATAGAATGATATAAATATCAACAAAAAAAACTAAAGAAAGTGAAAGAGAGAGGCATGCAAACATATAACACCTACTGAACCAAAATAAATTAAGCTTTAACGGCCAACACCACAACAAACTGCCAAGCGTTAAAGACGGAGCCTTGAAGGACTAATCGCAAGGATTGTTTTGGTCCCACACTTTTCTTCATTTCGACAGAGATTTTTTCATTTCAAGTTTTAAAAAGAAAAAAAAAGCACCAACTTGGAGGCAGCCATTACAAAAAGGAATAGTCAAATAAGGTTTGGATTATATCCTGTTTATAGTCAACCTGTCTCGTTGAGAAAAGAGGCAGTGACGAAGAGGAAAGAAACAGGTAATATGAAAGTTTATTTTAACTCACCCAATTTGATATGAGAGGGAGGTGAAGAAGAGGAAAGAAACAGGTAATATTTTCATTCTATTTTAACTTGATCCATTCTCCAATGTCTTATTGCAATGTTTTATCTATATATGATATGACCTTTTAAAAGTCATTTATATAAATATATTACTGTAATCTAAAAGACAATACGTAAATACTAGGAGACATCATGTAAAAATATAAAAGACGTCATTCCTTAGAAACTTCGACAGACATCATGAAAATTAACCAGAATGCATCGAAATATATAGAAACAGTCATACGTTCATTTATAAACTTAGGGATTTTTTTAGACCATTCCTTTCATAAAATATGAAGATACGGCATTTTTTATTAGGAGTCAAAACCCAATCCGAGAATAACTCTTTGGCTTCCTCATTACACTTAAAAAATGCCTTCATGAATGTATTAAATTTATTATGACTCTTAGTATACTTTATAATAAAATTAATTTTAATCATTCAACACTCTTGATGAAAAAAAAAAACTTAATTTTCTCCCATCAATTACTCTAAAAAGCATCTTGGCTAGTAGAAGAGATCAATTTTGAAAGGGTCGATGAAAATGTCAGCCACTTATTCAAGAGACTTTGGACATGTATGCAAATTTAATATCCTTCTCCTTCGTATGATCTCAATTAGAATTGAAGCAAACATCAATATGCTTTATGCTTTTGTGATAAATCAGATTCTTGGCCAAATCAACAATTGATTTGTTATCAATATAAATCTTAACACCTTCAGTTTGAAGTACTTATATCTTCTTGAGTAAGTCAAATAGCATGAGAAACATAAGATGCTGCCATATAATTGGTTTTACAAGTAAAGGGAGTAATAATTGGTTGCTTTTTGGAAAATTATATGAATGTTGCACCTCCAATGCAAGAGCAAAATTTGGTTGTGCCTTTTATATCATTCAAGTCTCCTCTCCTACAGCACTCTGACCTTCAGTCTGGTGATATGTAATGGTTTAAATTCTATAAAAATAGTTTAATTTTAAATATTATAGTAAATTTAATTGTGCTATGAAGGTAAATTTTGGATCAAGTCAATATAAGTCCATATAAAGTTGCTAATTATTGTGATTCTTGCCTAATTTTGGGAACCTAAAATGTTTAACCAAGTATTGACAAAGACCTTATAAATTACAATACCATAGTTTTTTTTTCTCTTGAATCCTATTTTCTTATCATTCCTAAGCTGCATTAATTTTTTAGGAATTTTATCTTGAATAGAAGTACCTTAGCTCAGTATTAGCCTTTGCACTATTTCCTAAATTTTTCAAAATTTGATCTTGAGAGAAAGAGAGTTGACTTTTTTCCTTAGAAAATTTTGTTTTTTGGATATTTTCATTAAATTCAAATAGCGGGGAGGTATTTCATTATTTCCATGGAAAATCTTAACTAAATAGAAAGAAAAAAAATATGAACATTACTTAAATAATTTAAAATGTCAGCCACTTATTCAAGAGACTTTGGACATGTATGCAAATTTAATATCCTTCTCCTTCATATGATCTCAATTAGAATTGAAGCCAACATCAATATGCTTTATGCTTTTGTGATAAATTGGATTCTTGGCCAAATCAACAATTGATTTGTTATCAATATAATTCTTAACACCTTCAGTTTGAAGTACTTATATCTTCTTGAGTAAGTCAAATAGCATAAGAAACATAAGATGCTGCCATATAATTGGTTTTACAAGTAAAGGGAGTAATAATTGGTTGCTTTTTGGAAAATTATATGAATGCTGCACCTCCAATGCAAGAGCAAAATTTGGTTGTGCCTTTTATATCATTCAAGTCTCCTCTCCTATGTCACTCTAACCTTTAGTCTGGTGACATGTAATGGTTTAAATTTTATAAAAATAGTTTAATTTTAAAATATTATAGTAAGTTTAATTGTACTATGAAGGTAAATTTTAGATCAAGTCAGTATGTTGGCCCAGATGACAACCCAAGAGGGAGGGGTGAATTGGGTTCTTTAAAAATTTAGCCTTTTAAATTAGTTTGCTTAAGAGTAATGAAAGCCAATGCAATGTAAATGCAAAGTACAGTGAATAAAACAGAGATAGAGATAGAGTCAATGAAAGCACGGTAAACACAAAGATTTTATAGTGGTTCGGTGTATCCAACACCTACGTCCACTCCCAAGATTCACTTGGGTCCACACTATAATCTTCCTTGATTACAGCCGAGTTGTTTTACAAGCTCACAACTCAAACTTGTTGTTTTCCCGGGATCACAACGAACCCAGCTGGTTTTCCGGGTTCACCAGCACAAAAACCCTAACACAAGCTTTACCAAGCTTGTACCGAGGTAAGACTACCTCCACTAGTTTAATCCCCCAGATTGAACTAGACACAATAAAAGAATTGTTGTTTTTCAATTACAAAGCTCCTTAATGAGCAGATAATCAAATATAAGAACAAAGTTTAGAAAAGCCTGATTTGAAGTTGGTTGGCTTTTGAGCTTTTCTTCTTCTTTCCCTCTTCTCCTTGCTAGATTGAATCAAGCCTCAGCTCCAATTCTTTACGGTTGAAGCAGTTGAGAAGGTTTTGAGCTTTTTCTTCTTTTCTTTGAAATTTGAAAATCTTTTGATTTGCTCTTGAATAGCTCTTGGATTTTCTTCTGAAGCTTCCTTGGATTGTTGAACTTGAGCACAGATGAAGCTTCCTTTGATTTCACACTTTTTCTTTCACTCTATTTTGGATCTCGGATTTTTTCAAATGAAGCTCTGTTTTTCCGATTTTTTTTTCTCTTTTCTTTTGAAGTGAATATCTCTCTATTCTCTGTCTTTGATTTGAAAACGGCTTCTCTATTTATAGATTCTGCAAAAATATAGCCGTTAGAAACAAAGAAAAATAGCCGTTAAATAAAAATCTTACCGTTGACGCTGAGTTGGCATTTGGAAAAATCTCGCCCAGATTTGCTGGAGTCGACTCCTGCTTTCCGCGAGTCGGCTCGAAGTCGAGATACCAAAAATAGAAATACTCAGAAAGTCAAAGGGTCGACTCATCAAAAATAAAGTGTCGACTCCTGACAGTCGGGGGTCGACTCATGAAAAGGGGGTCGACTCATGAAAAGTTGGGGGTCGACTCGCGAAATGCTCAGAAAAACACACCTCTGGTGTCTGAGCGGAGTCGACTCACACAGTCATGGAGTCGGCTCGACAGAATCGGGGGTCGACTCATGAAATCACAGGGGTCGACTCGAGACAGACAGTCATTTCTGTATTCTGAGTGGAGTCGACTCTGAAACTCTAGAGTCGGCTCCGGAACGTATCAAAAATCAGAGAATTTTCTGATTGACTTGAAATTTGTTCCAGATTCATTTTAAATCAATTTTTTGACTTGAATACAATAAAATTGTCATTAGGAATCAATTCAAGAAATGTTCAAAAACTCATTGATTATAATATGAAGTATAAAATTTCTTTTTGAAAGCTTAAACATGGAGCTTGAAGTTACTTTCAAATTGATTAAAGTTATACTTAACATTCTCATTCATTGTTCTAAATAAATTCATTGCTCATGTAAATAAACTCATTACATCTTTTAATATACTCATGGCTTTTGGTAATCATCAAAATCAATAAGATTGGGGCAACAAATTTCAACAATCTCCCCAACAATCTCCCCCTTTTTGATGATGACAAAAACATTGAGTTATGCATGATTGATTAGAGAATTTATTTTAATTTCATAGTTAGGCTTAGGCTCCCCCTGAATGAGGTAGCTCCCCCTATGAAACTTAATTAAATATCCCATTCATTCAATTATTTATCTCATTCATTCAATCATTTTAATATCATTTGATTATTAATTTGATTATTTTTCTCCCATATGCATAGTTATAAAACTATAAAACTCTCCCCCTTTTTTGTTATCAACAAAAAGGTAGAGATAATCATTCATTCATTCATTCAAGATATGATTTAACAAAATCTGAGATTCATTGATAAAAGGAAGAAATACATTCAAACTGAGATTACATTGAGCATTCAAAATAGACTTTTCATTACATCAAAGTATCAAAATATAAAACATAGTATGAACTTCATTACATTGTAAAGACTAAGTATCTAATACATCAAGAGTCCTTACAATCCTAGTCAAATGATCTATTATATTTTTCATTCCATCTGTTTGTATCTTTACATAGTCCTTCAGTCTTTCATCAACAAAGTGCAAGCAGTCAATATTTTATCTTGGAGTTCAGCATTGCATTTTGCATATGTTTCGCCATCTCCACAGATGTCTTTAAGTTCTTCAAAGATGTTCTTTAGGTCTCCACTTAAAGACTCAGATGAATTGCTAATATCTTGGTGATCCGGTCATCTAAAGAATAAAGAGTTTCTTTGAGATTCATAAACTTGTTTTCAAACTCTGATTTCAACTTATCTGACTGATCATCAAGAAACCTTTAAGCTGCCTTAACTGAAGTTCTGAGAAACCAACAGATAAAAATGATGATGGCCGATCAACCATCGGAGCAGGGGAAGGGACAGGAGCAGGAATAGGAGGAGCTCGGAGGTACAGGCGAAGAATGTCTGACTGACGGTCCCAGTGCCTCAGTGTCCTGGCTCTATCATCCATCAAACCTTTCCTTTCCCATCTGCCATTCTTTTAATAAAACCCATTCTATGTATAGTGGCCAAACTGTAGAAATCGGTATGTCTTAAGTTCCTCATAGGCTCACTATCTGAAATGACAATCCCTTGGCTCTGGAAAATTTTAGTGAGAATCATGCCATAGGGTAAACTTGATTTTCTCTTACCTCCACAATCGGCAATGTACCATAAAATCATACTTGGAAGGTTAATGGGTTTACCAGTTACAATTGCATCCATTACAAAATATCTCTTTCTGAAACATAATCAAATCTCCCAATCTTGGGGAATAGGATTCTACTACAGATATTGTGAGAAGTCTCAATTCTAAGGATAACTGATTAGCAAAAACTTCCTCAAAACCGACAATCTTCCTGTTAAGCAGTCTAGACAGAGCTGGGCTTCTGTCTTCAGAAGAAAATGTAGATGTTCCTGACACTGGAAGATTCAATAATCTAGAAAGCAATCCACTGTCACTGAAATTCTATTTCCTCTCACGATGCTTACAAGTCCATTGTCTCCTCTAGATAGATTCTTATAAAATTCCTTGACAAGAGCTGGGTAGGTAGGACAATCTAAAGAACAAATCTTTTCCCAACCCATCTCAATCAACTGCCTTCCCACAAAAATCCTCAGCTCAAACAATTCAAAATCTACTTTCCTCCCCGTAGTTATGACTCTATCGGCAAGTCTATCTACCTGTGATGGAGCCGTAGATGGAGAAGCACTAGGAGTCGAAGAGATGAGGTTGAATCCAAGCTCGGTGAAGGCTCACGAACGGGACGCCTCACGGTCTTCCTCACCGCCCTCTTCCTCTTCACTCCGGCCGCACCAAGGTTAGATCCACGAGTTTTAGGGGCCATTTGATCTTTTGGAAGGGTTAATCAGGGATTTTTGAGATTTGGAAGGTTGGAAATTTTGGAGAGAGTATTTTGAGATTCGAGACGATAGAAATGAACGGCGAGTCGACTCTGCCCTAGATAAATCGACCTGGGACCACTTCGAGTCGGCTCCCGCAAAGCGAGGGGTCGACTCCGGACAGTCACAGAAAACTATCCCGAAGTGGAGTCGACTCGCGCAGAGAAGGGGTCGACTCGAGAGTTTCAGTAGAAACCTGGAGTCGACTCCGATACTCACCGAGTCGGCTCCGAGACCATTTCAGAGCAAAAACATAAATTAATCTGAAATGTGTCCGGATAATGATCATAAAAATTGATAAAATAATCATTGGATTTTAAAGATCAATTAGATATGAATTCTAGATAAGATTTCCTTAAAGATCAAGGATTTGAAAGAATTTAGATAAATTTCCTTAGGGGTTTCAAATTCATTCTAATGGATCACAAATCCCTAACTCTCCTCTAAGATAACAGAATCTTTCTTCACTCAAGGGTTTTGTAAATATATCAGCTAATTGTTCTTCAGTATTAACATAATCAAGACAAATTTCTCATTAGTTACATGTTCTCTTATAAAATGATATCTAATTTCTATGTGTTTGGTTCTAGAATGTTGAATTGGATTTTTAGTTAGATTGATTGCACTTGTGTTATCACATTTTATAGGTGTTTTATCAAGTGTGATACCATAGTCTTCAAGTTGTCGCTTAATCCATAGGATTTGAGCACAGCAACTTCCAGCTGCTACATATTCAGCTTCAGTAGTTGATAATGCAACTGAATTTTGCTTTTTGCTAAACCATGAGATTAAGTTACTTCCTAAGAATTGGCATGCACCACTTGTGCTTTTTCTATCTAACTTACATCCAGCATAATCAGAATCAGTGTATGCAATTAAGTTAATGTTGAGTCTCTAGAATACCATAAACCTACATTTTTTGTTCCACTTAAGTATCTTAGTATTCTTTTAACAGCAATTAAATGTGATTCTTTAGGTTCAGACTGAAATCTAGCACATAAGCAAACAGCAAACATTATGTCTGGTCTACTTGCAGTTAAGTAAAGTAGGGATCCGATTATACCTCGATAATATTTTTGATCAACCTTCTTACCTTCTTCATCTTTGTCCAGCTTGCATGAAGGACTCATTGGTGTTCCGAGGGGTTTGATTGATTCCATACCAAACTTCTTTAGAATTTCTCTTGTGTACTTTGTTTGGTTGATAAAGATTCCCTCTTTGCTTTGTTTGATTTGGAGTCCAAGGAAGAAGTTGAGTTCTCCCATCATGCTCATTTCAAATTCTCCCTGCATCAACTTAGCAAACTCTTGACATAGAAGATTGTTAGTAGCACCAAAAATAATATCATCAACATATATTTGAACTACTAATAAATCTTTACCTTTTCTTTTCAAAAATAATGTTTTATCAACATTTCCTCTTTAAAATCATTTTCAATTAAGAATTTACTTAATCTATCATACCAAGCTCTAGGTGCTTGTTTCAAACCATATAAAGCTTTGTGCAATTTAAAAACGTGATTTGAAAATTCATGATCTTCAAAACCTGGTGGTTGTTCTACATATACTTCTTCATTTATAAATCCATTTAGAAAAG
Source organism: Calamus simplicifolius (assembly GCA_900491605.1). NCBI lineage: Eukaryota > Viridiplantae > Streptophyta > Magnoliopsida > Arecales > Arecaceae > Calamus > Calamus simplicifolius. Next base: position 194,129 of record UESW01001308.1, read on the forward strand.
CACTTTTTACATCCATTTGAAATAAGTTAAAATTCATATGACATGCAAATGCAAGTAATAGTCTAATGGCTTCTAATCTAGCTACTGGTGCAAAGGTTTCATCAAAATCAATACCTTCTTCTTGATTATATCCTTTTGCAACTAATCTAGCTTTGTTTCTAATTACTATGCCATTTTCATCTAGTTTATTTCTAAATATCCATTTTGATCCTATAACAGAATGATTTTTAGGTCTTTCAACTAAGGTCCATACATTATTTCTAGTAAATTGATTTAATTCTTCTTGCATTGCTAACATCCAATTATTATCTTTTTCAGCTTCTTCAATAGTTTTAGGTTCAATTTGTGATACAAATGCAAGATGATTACTAATATTTCTCATAGATGATCTAGTTCTTATTCCTTGAGATGGATCACCTATAATCAATTCCTTAGGGTGACTATAAGCATATCTCCAATCCCTAGGTAGATCTACATCATTATGATTAGTGTTAGTATCATCATCCTTAGGTGAATCATTATCTTTAGCGTCTTGCTCATGATCTAAAGATACATCAATATTTAATTTTTCAAGATCTTTTTCAATTATGTTTGTATCTTCTCATCATCAATTTTTCGGAACGAGTTGCTAAAGATTCATCAAAAACTACATGAATGGATTCTTCAACAACTAAAGTTTTCTTGTTAAATACTCTATATGCTTTACTAGTTGTTGATATCCTAAGAATATTCCTTCATCAGATTTAGCATCAAATTTGCCTAAATTATTTTTACCATTATTGTGAACAAAACATTTACAACCAAATGCATGAAAATATTTAATGTTGGGTTTTCTATCATGCCATAATTCATAAGGTGTTTTCTTTAAAATAGGTCTTATTAAGCTCTATTTAGGATGTAACATGCTGTGTTAATAGCTTCCGCCCAAAAGTATTTTGGGAGTTTACTTTCACATAGCATGGTACGGGCCATGTCTTCTAGAGTCCTATTTTTCCTTTCAACTACACCATTTTGTTGTGGGGTCCTAGGTGCAGAAAATTATGATTAATACCATTTTCATTGCAAAAACTTTCAAATAAGTGATTTTCAAATTCAGTTCCATGATCACTTCTTAGAGACACTATGGTAGTGTTTTTCTCATTTGTTACTTTCTTGAAGAATTTCAGGAATATCGAGAAAGTCTCATCTTTGTGAGCTAAAAACATTACCCAAGTGAATCTAGAGTAATCATCTACTATCACAAGACCATATTTCTTTCCTCCTAGACTTGTGGTTCTAGTTGGTCCAAAAAGGTCCATGTGAAGTAGCTCTAATGGCCTAGAAGTTGAAACAACATTTTTAGATTTAAAAGAACTTCTTGTTTGTTTTCCAAACTGACATGCATCACATATTTTGTTATTTTCAAAATCTATTTAGGTAGACCTTTTACTAAATCCATTCTAATTAGTTTTGAAATTAGGTGTGTGCTTGCGTGACCTAATCTTCGATGCCACAACCAACCAATCTCATTCATATTAGCATTATTAGCAACTAAGCAATGATTATTAGTAGACAATTTGTCTAAGTCAATCAAGTATACATTGCCATTTCTATTTCCAATAAAAACAATGCTATTATCAATGGGATTAGCTACAGTGCATAAGAAGATTCAAATGATACTTTAAAACCTTTGTCACATAATTGACTTATACTAATTAAGTTATGCTTTAAAACCATCAACATAAAGTACATTTTCAATATATGTGGAGGGAGTTATTTGAATGTTACCAAACCCCAAGATTTGGCCTTTGCCATTGTCGCCAAATGTAACAACTCCTCCTTTCTTTTCTTCAAGGGTGATGAATTCTTCTTTGTCACCCGTCATATGTCTTGAGCAGCCACTATCAAGATACCACTTTCTCTTTGATCTCTTGGCCACAAGACATTCCTGCAATGATATCAAACTTTATGTTTAGGTACCCAAGCTTTCTTGGGTCCTTCATGGTTAGTAGCAACAAATATTGTTCCTTTCGGAACCCATATTTTCTTCCTTTAACATTTAAGTTTTTATTAGGTTTTAGAATTTTACATTCATAAGATTTATGTCCTTTTGATTACATTTAAAGCATGTAAAATTACTTTGGCCAGCACGCACAAAAATATTTTTCAGTGATTTTTGTTTTCTTAAAGTGTTATATCCTAATCCGGCTTTGTCAAAAACTGCTTTTTGACTATTTAATAACATGTCTAATTTAGTTGAGCTTAATGTAAACTTATCAACTATGTTCTTATGTTTTTCAACCTCTTTCCTTAGTTTATCATTTTCATTAGAATTAATTCTTTTCTTTTACCAAAATTTCATTTTCAGATTTAAGTTTCTTAACTTCATTATTAAGATTTTCCTTTTCTTTAATGAAAGTTAAATTTTCATTTTTCAAAATCTTGTATTTCTTTTTCAAAACCTTGAAATCCCCAACAAGTTCATTAAAAGCATCAAAAGTTCATCAAAAGCAAATTCATCGCAAGGGTTATCGGAACTTACCTCATCGTTGTCGTCCGCCATAAAACATACGTTTGCGACTTCCTTTTGTTCTTCTTCTTCGGAAGAAGATTCTCGCTATCACTCCAAGTCGCCATATAAGCCTTCTTTTTCTTTTTGTAGGCTTTCTTCAATTTAGGACATTCATTCCTAAAGTGCCCCGGTTTATTACACTCATAGCAAGTCAAGGGGTCTTTCTCTTTTTCTTTGTCCTTGTCCTTGTTCTTATCCTTTTCTCCTTCCCACTTTGCTCCAAATTTCTTCTTGTGGAAGGGTTTCTTTCTCCTCATAAATCTTTTAAACTTTTTGCTAAGAGAGCAGTCTCATCATCATCATCATCATCATCACTGCTGCTCTCTTCTTCTTTTGCAGCTTTGAGGGCAATTACTTTCTTCTTCTTTGTGTCCTCCTCTACATGCTGCCTCATAGTCAGCTCATGGGTCATAAGAGATCCTAGAAGCTCCTCTAAGGGTAAAGTGTTGAGGTCCTTTGCTTCTTGGATTGCTGTCATTTTTGCTTCCCATGATCTTGGTAATGACCTAAGAATTTTTCGAACAAGTTCAGAGTTAGTATATGTCTTACCAAGACTTTTCAAACCATTTACAATATCTGTAAATCTAGTGTACATGCATGCAATGGTTTCAGATTGTTCCATGCTAAACAATTCATATTTATGAACAAGAATATTAATTTTAGATTCTTTTACTTGGTTGGTACCCTCATGGGTAACCTCTAATCTATCCCAAATCTCCTTTGCGGAATTACATGTGGAGATTCTATTAAATTCATTAGCATCTAAGGAGCAATATAAACATTCATGGCTTTAGCATTAAGCTGTGCCATTTTCCTATCATTATCATTCCAGTCCCTTTCGGGCTTAGGAACAATAGTGCCATCAATAACATGTGTGGGTGTACTAGGTCCATTAATTATAACACCCCATAATTCATAATCAGAAGCTTGAATGAATATCCTCATTCTAGCTTTCCAATAAGAATAATTTGAACCATTAAACAGTGGAGGTCTATTCGTAGAATGACCTTCAGCAAATGATCCAACTTGTGTTGCCATTTGGATCTTTAGCTCTTGATCGTGTGATCAAAATCTAATGAGCACTAGCTCTGATACCAATTGTTGGCCCAGATGACAACCCAAGAGGGGGGGGGTGAATTGGGTTCTTTAAAAATTAGCCTTTTAAATAGTTTGCTTAAGAGAATGAAAGCAAATGCAATGTAAATACAAAGTGCAGTGAATAAAACAGAGATAGAGATAGAGTCAATGAAGCACGGCAAACACAAAGATTTTATAGTGGTTCGGTGTATCCAACACCTACGTCCACTCCCAAGATTCACTTGGGTCCACACTATAATCTTCCTTGATTACAGCCGAGTTGTTTTACAAGCTCACAACTCAAACTTGTTGTTTTCCCGGGATCACAACGAACCCAGCTGGTTTTCGGGCTCACCAGCACAAAAACCCTAACACAAGCTTTACCAAGCTTGTACCGAGGTAAGACTACCTCCACTAGTTCAATCCCCCAGATTGAACTAGACACAAAAAAGAAATATTGTTTTTCAATTACAAAGCTCCTTAATGAGCAGATAATCAAATATAAGAACAAAGTTTAGAAAAGCCTGATTTGCAGTTGGTTGGCTTTTGAGCTTTTCTTCTTTTCTTCTTTCCTCTTCTCCTTGAAGTGTAGAATCAAGCCTCAGCTCGGATTCTTCACGGTTGAAGCAGTTGGAGGATTTGAGCTTTTTCTTCTTTTCTTTGTTGAAAATCTTTTGATTTGCTCTTGAATAGCTCTTGGATTTTCTTCTGAAGCTTCCTTGGATTGTTGAGCTTGAGCACAGAGGAAGCTTCCTTTGATTTCACACTTTTTCTTTCACTCTATTTTGAATCTCGGATTTTTTCAAATGAAGCTCTTTTTTCGATTTTTTCTTTTTTCTTTTGAATGAATATCTCTCTATTATCTTTGATTTGAAAACGGCTTCTCTATTTATAGATTCTGCAAAAATATAGCCGTTAGAAACAAAGAAAAATAGCCGTTAAATAAAAATCTTACCGTTGACGCTGAGTTGGCATTTAAAAATCTCGCCCAGATTTGCTGGAGTCGACTCCTGCTTTCCGCGAGTCGGCTCGAAGTCGTGATACCAAAAATAGAAATATTCAGAAAGTTAAAGGGTCGACTCATCAAAAATAAAGTGTCGACTCCTGACAGACTCGGGGGTCGACTCATGAAAAGTTGGGGGTCGACTCGCGAAGTGCTCAGAAAAACACACCTCTGGTGTCTGAGCGGAGTCGACTCACACAGTCATGGAGTCGGCTCGACAGAATCGGGGGTCGACTCATGAAATCACAGGGGTCGACTCGAGACAGACAGTCATTTCTGTATTCTGAGTGGAGTCGACTCTGAAACTCTAGAGTCGGCTCCGGAACGTATCAAAAATCAGAATTTTCTGATTGACTTGAAATTCGTTCCAGATTCATTTTAAATCAATTTTTGACTTGAATACAATAAAATTGACATTAGGAATCAATTCAAGAAATGTTCCAAAAACTCATTGATTAAATATGAAGTATAAAATTTCTTTTTGAAAGCTTAAACATGGAGCTTGAAGTTACTTTCAAATTGATTAAAGTTATACTTAACATTCTCATTCATTGTTCTAAATAAATTCATTGCTCATGTAAATAAACTCATTACATCTTTTAATATACTCATGGCTTTTGGTAATCATCAAAATCAATTAGATTGGGGCAATAAATTATCAACAATCTCCCTGACACAGTATAAGTTCATATAAAGTTGCTAATTATTGTGATCGTTGCCTAATTTGGGAACCTAAAATGTTTAACCAAGTGACAAAGACCTTATAAATTACAATACCATAGATTTTTTTTTCTCTAGAATCTTATTTTCTTATCATTCCTAAGCTGCATTAATTTTTTAGAAATTTTATCCAGAATAGAAGTACCTTAGCTCACCATTAGCCTTTGCACTATTTCCTAAAATTTTCAAAATTTGATCTTGAGAGAAAGAGAATTGACTTTTTTCCTTAGGAAATTTTATTTTTTGAATATTTTTGCTGAATTCAAATAGCGGGGAGGTATTTCATTATTTCCATGGAAAATCTTGACTAAATAGAAAGAAAAAAAAATCTGAAAATTTACTTAAATGATTTAAAATAGAAATAAGTTGTGTAGACTGAGCAAGGTAGTCTTTTGGCATTGCCATTCTATACTTAGATTATGAGACTTGGTTGACTACTTGCCTATAATTTCATTGACTGTATCGTGCCAAGGAGGGAAGGAGATGGTGTCGGGGCCGGGGAGTGGAGAGGAAATTGGGGTCGAGGGGAGGGGGGTGGGTGGGGGGCGGTGCCGGAGATGGGAGGGGGGAGGAGGATGGGGGCTGGTGGGAGGGATGGGGGGCGGTACCAGGGAGGAGGGGCACCGGTGCCGAAGAAGGAAGGGGGGAGGAGATGAGGGTGCTAAGGGTAGTTTAGGATTTTTTTTAAAAATAAATTTGAGAGGGTGCACTGAGCAATCTAAGCGATGCAAATAGAAATTCCCCAGCTGTTAGGGAAGTCCGCGGGTTAATTGCCTTTACTACGAGCAAGAATAGCCTTGAACTACTGTAGGAAGCGCTAAATGTTTCATTCTTTTAAGATGTGACATTATTGACTACTTTCATATACACTAATTAGCACTTTGAATGGAAGGCACTGGTTGACTTTCCATAACGAGTAGCCATGGCTAGTGGCAGTCTATGATTAACTTAGGTCACATCTAATTCGATATTTTAAGTGAGGGAGCTTAGTGATGCAGGACCGATTCGTATGCAAATAAATTTTATATAATTAATGATTATAGTTGATTAGTCTCCTGAAGTAATAGCCTAAGAGGGATTCAGGAAAACTCATAATAACTCCGCACGCGAAACAGTTCCACTAGAAAGTAAAGAAGAAAGATCGCCGAGGCTAAGAAGCTCCGGTAGGGCTTGCTCTCCCACAATAAAGCTACTAGCATATTAGAGGAGGTGTACCTGGCAGGATGAGGAGATTGATATGTTGAAGGGGTCGCTCTGCCTAGTGGATGCGCCCTGGATGACCAAGCCCTGAGCCCGTAGATCTGCAGCTAAGTATTCGCTGACCTGGATGGTGATCATCTTGAATCCTGGATTCATGGTTATCGAGGGACCTACAAGAACACCATCCAAGGGTTAAAGAACAAGAGAAAAAAGTCAGATTAGAGGCAAAGAGGCAAGGAAGAAGTAGAGAAGGAGGGGCGGTCAAGAAGCTCTTGGGCGTCCACTAGAGAAAAATAAGGACGGCAGCTGATCGCTGTCGTTGGCGGTCAAAAATAAAACCTACTCACTACTATAGCTAGTGGTGAATCGGGATCATATCCTCGGGGATCAAGGGCAATTATTTTACGAAAGAGAAAAAGAAAATTTATCTATAAGAGATTATATTAAGAATAATGGTTATTAAAAGATAATAACTAATTAATTAACAAAATTCAAATATCAGGAGAAGCAACCTAGGAATCCGAATCCACCTTGCAAACAGGTTTTATCTTCTTTTTTTAATGTTGCAATAGTAATAATTTTTATAAATTTAAAATTAGAATAATTTATCTCTTGTTAGGCATGGACAGCACAGTACGTCCATTTAGAGTATAAACTATCTAATAATTATAAGGTTAAGGGTCTAATCTATCATACTACGATCTATCTCTCTTAGGCACGTACCGTATCCTGAGATCACGGTTCGTCGATAGAGGGTACAGGCCGTGTATGCCAGATTAAAACCTCAATCAGAAAAATAACTCAAAAGATATAATAAAGAAGAGCATAATTTTTATTGCATAGAAATTAAGAACAAAAAGAAAGATAAAACCTGATTACATGCTTCATCATCATCCAAGTTGAAGGAATCTAGCCACGCATTGCTGCTGCCAGCATCTCCTTCATAATTTTTCTCTCCCAGGCCTAAATACAATAATCTAAATAAAAGAAGAATAAAAAGAGCTTTGTAGAAACTCCTCCTCTAACTACTGCCTGAGGTTCTCCTTTTATAGAGCTCATCTAGGGTTTCCTCCTAATCAAAGTTGGAGTCAATCAGACGCTCAAGATCATTCAGATATTGTGAGAAAATTTCTCAGCCATCCGTTCAACATCACCTGCCTTAGTTTGCACCAGGAATCATGTGAAATCATCTCTTTTTCCTTTTTGGGTAAACCGAATCCTAATTTGAGTGTCATCTGCATCATTGGACTTCAAAAATTGAGCTCTTTCCATCTATAGGCTTCTTTTCTGCAAACATCCATAAAAAGTATCAATTCTTAATAAATTCAAAGTAATTAATATTTATTTTAATAGTTAAATTGGGATAATAAATAGACTTATCATACCCCCAACTTAATCATTGCTAGTCCCTTAGCAATGTAATTAAAATAAAATCATCCGTCACTAAAATTCTCTTTTGAAAAATTAAATCTAGGCTTAAGGTTGAAAGAAGATAGCCAGTATCACTAACTAAGTATTGAGTTTTTGAAGTAAATTTTGCTGTCAGAACTATTAGAAACTTTCTTAGAGTTCATCTATAGATCTACAACACTTATGTTTGTGATGGCTAACTTAGCATTTCGGTATTAGCTTGTAAGAGACAATGGTATCTTCGCTTATCACTTACTTGATCAATTTTTTATATAACCTCAAATTAAGCACATGACCTGAGATAGCTTTCACACTGCCTGATATATATTATTTATTTATTTATTTTTAATTTTTTTAGTGATATCTTTACATTGCCCATTTTTTGACGCGAACAACAATGCTTACTTAGGCGAAGGTGCCCAGTTACTCGATGGAAAACTAATGTTTAGACTTATTTTTTTTATATTTATTTATTTATTTATTTATTTATTTATCAGACAGGTAGCTCTTTCCTTAAATTCAAGTTTCTCTTATTGGGGTGTATATCAATTACTAATTTTCAGTAATAATTGAATCTACAATTGACCTTACAACTAATACCTAATTTACCTCATCAGTGTGCATGTGCAATGGAAGTGCTAATAGCCTTTAGATGACCTAAGTAGGTTACTAAAAGTCTGACAAGCTAGTCTACTCCTTGGCTCTCTACAGTAATTAGACAATACTTTCTAACTCTATTACCTTTTTTAGTCAATTTTGCTTAATAATTTCTTTCACAACATATGATTTATAAAAATTTTGAAATTTTCAAAAATGCCAAGGTGTTTTCAAAATATTTTTCAAAAAGATTTCTCTTACCCCCCAACTTAATTCTCATTGTCCTCAATGAAGTAAGAAAGAATAAAACAAGGAGAAACACCACCTGGATGAGATATGCCTCGTGTAATGTTAGGAGTGACCATGCAAGTAGTTTCTTATTCCTAAAAATAAGAATCATTAAATAAAGGTTAGAACATAAAAATTTTGGGTTGCCTCCCAAAAAGTGCTAAGTTTAACGTCTTCAGCCAGACGTTATGGCTCACTTTGATTACTATTATCAAGGAGTTTGATGATCTCTTCCCTTATTACTTCCTTCATGGTTGGTTTAAGTTTTCTTTGGGGGTCTCTTATTGGCTTGGTTTTCTCCCTTAAGTGAATCCTATGTTGAACAATCGAGGGGCTAATTCCTTTTATGTTAGCCATGGTCCATTCTAACGCTTCTTTATTCTCATTCAATAGTTTTCTTCTTGTGAGGAGTCTAGGTTGGTTGAAATAATCACAGGCGGGATTTCTGATGGACCTAGATATGCATAGTTGAGATGCTTGGGAAGTGGTTTCAGTTCTAATTTGGGTGCTTCCTTTATTGATGGCTTGGGTAGTGGTTCAGGTACTTTCTCTAGTGGTTCAGTTGGAAGTTTTCATCTTGATTTTTCACCAATTATAGCAACCTCATTAATTTGCTCCCCATCTTGGTTTATGCAGGTTTCTAGGTCAAGCTTTTTATCACTAAGGTCAATTGAATCATAACCAGTATCCTGAACATAATTTGAGTCGCTTGTTTGATGTGTATTGGTAAGATTAAAAATATTAAGATCAATTGACATATTTCAAAGGAGAGTTTCATTAATCCATTTTGATAATTAATTAGGGCACTAGATGTGGCCTAAAATGGTCTACCTAAAATCATTGGAATGTAGCTTTTTGGGTTTGTCATCGGTTCAGTTTCTAAAATCATAAAGTCCAATGGGTAGATAAAGTTACCAACTTTGATCAATACATCCTCTACTATTCCCTTGGGTACTTCTTTGATCAGCTAGTTATAGGATCATTTTCGTAGGCTTTAGTTCTCCTAACCCTAGTTACTCATATACAGAGTATGGCAATATATTAACACTTGCTCCTAAGTCTAATAGAGCCCTATTTATGAGGGTGTTCCCCAGAATGCATGAAATAGTGGGTGATCCTGGATCTTTGTATTTTACTGGCATATGGTTTGATAGATAAGAGCTTACACTGGCTGCCAGAAAGGCTTTCTTGGGTATATTGATGGTCTTCTTTTTGGTACATAGATCCTTAAGAAATTTGGCATAGGTTGGGACTTGTTGGATCATGTCTAGTAAGGGGATGTTTACTTTAACTTGCTTAAAGACCTCTAAAATCTTATCGAATTTGGCTAAATTTTGATTGGACTTAAGTCTATTTGAGAATGGTGCTACAACCTTAATTTTTTGTTTATTTTCTTCTGACATAGGCTCAGCTGGTGGGTTAAGCATTATATTAGACTCTGATGCCTCAGGTGTTTCGGGCTGATCTAGCTCAATAAGTTATTCAATTTATGGGACTTCTAATTCTTCTTCTTCATGTGTATCCATCTGATTATCTATTTGTTTTTCAGATTTTAATGTATGAATGACACTTAGTTGGTTAATCTGGGCTCCTTGTTTGGATCCTTGGATGTTTAGGTTCCTAGGGTTAGCTTCGGGCTGACTCAGTAGCTTAACCCATTCTCTTTCATTGAATGTTGTGGCTAGTTGACCTATCTGGGTTTCTAGTTTTGTAATGGATTGTGTGTGTGAGTGAAGAAGTTGAGTATTCATTTCTAGCCCTTTCAATGCTTGTAACACCTTCTCTTCGAAAGTAGGATCATAATTATTTGGTGAATGTTGAGGAGCACTTGGATATTGGGAATATGACATGCTTCTAAATTGGGTCTCCTGATGGTTAGGCCTAATTGATGTTGGACTGATGATAGGTTGGGGTTTCCATGAAAAATTTGGATGATTTTGCTAGGGATTGTAAGTATTCGAATATGGATCATTTTCTGATCTAGGAGCCATTCGGGTTTAGGCTGGGTAGGCTTGCTCTTGAATAAGCTCAGGAAATTGGTATGTGGCTGGACATTTACCTATAGAATGGGTCGGACTCGAACAGATTATACAAGCCTCATGTAATTGAGTAGATGGGGAAGAGGTATTTCCAACTTGTAGAATTCGATCAAGTTTTTGGAATAGTTCATCAATTTTGATAGAGAAGTCTATAGACTGACCTATGTTGTATATTCCCCCTCTCTTAGGTTCTATGGGAGGATCTCTATAGGCAGCAGACATGTGGTACCAAAAATTTTCGCTTAGAGTTTCAAAAAGCTGCCATGCCTCATGTTCATTTTTTAGCATAAATATTCCTCCACATGAGGCATCCACCATTTGTCGATGCTTTTCTGATAATCCATCATAAAAGCATTGAATTAACTGCCATTTAGGTATTGCATGGTGCGGATATTTCCTAGTTAATTCTTTTATTCTCTCCCACGTTTCATGAAACATTTCTCCCTCTAACTGAGAAAAATTGGTTATGGCTTTTCTAATTTGATTCGTTTTTCCCATAGAAAAGTATTTCTTAAGAAATTCCCTCTGAAGTTGGTCCCAAGTTGAAATTATAATGTCTAGTGAATTTAACCAATACTTGGCTCTATCTTTTAGGGAGAAAGGGAATAACTTAAGCCTAAGTGCCTCATTGGAGAAATTTTGAATCTTAACAGTTGAGCAAATTTTAAGAATTCATCTAAGTATTTATAGGGATCTTCATTTGTAAATCCATGAGTAACATTTGGATTACATTGGACTTAATTTCATATTGAACAGCCTCTCCTGGGGGTACTTGTATGCATGGTGAATATGTATATTGTGAAGGGGCGAAGTACTCCTTCAATTGACGTGGTGGATTATTTTTTTGATTAAGATCCATAATGCGTGCTCTGTTTGCTCTACAAGTTCTCTCTATTTCAGGGTTTAAGGGTATGAGGTTGGATTGTAACGATTGGTGACAAAGCATATACCCTACCAATACACTCTAAAGCAAACAGTAATTTAGTTATTTTTTTTAACTAATATAATAGAAGAGAAAGAAGAAGATTCTAAAGAAAATATCCTAAAAGATTTCTAGAACTAAGAGCAATGAATAATTTAATTAGGGTTTAATAATTCTTAGCAATCAAGTTAACAAAGATTAGACTCTCTACTCTAGGTTTACCCTAGATCTAGACAGCTCCTAACTTCCAAGACCACCTTGGAGCCCTCCAAGTCAAAAATTAGCTGATCAACTAGCTAGTTAAGGGTAAGGTCAGTGGGGGTCCCCCTGTTGCTTACTAGGTAAGCGAACAGAACCAATTAAGTAACCACTTTCCTTTCCTTTTCTAGACACCAGTTAAGCAGTCAATCTCAACCTGGTCCAACTCTTTTGGGTGCCTTGTCCTATTAAGCTCGAGTTTCTTAGGGGCTGATGTCTAGTTAATTTTAGAGTTAAAGGTCTGGGTTAATGCAAAATGAAGGATATGGTTTATGGGCCAAGGAAGGGTGATAAAATCCCCGCCTTATCTTGATTAGGGGTTTGTGCCCTTAAAGTTAATTATAAAAATGCTATACAACAAGCAGATGTCCATCTCTTGAAATTATCAAACAAAATTAATCTAATTATTATTTTTTAGATTTTTGTGATTAAGTTTCTAATTTTCTAATAAATTATGAGATGTCATTGAAAAAATTTGAGTTTCGTAGAAAATAAATTTACCTAAGTCAATCTAAGCATAGAAATAAATATTTTTATTTTTATTATATTTATTTTTATTTATGTATTATTATTATTATTTTGTTTTCTTAAATTAATTATGTTTTATGGGAAGTGTCTTATGGTTTTATTTTAGGTTCTTTTAAGGTAAGTTAATTAAAAGGAAAAGTTGATTAGGTTAAAAGTGGATTTGTGATAAGAATGAAAGTAATTTTTTTATGTTAAAAAGAAAATAAGAAAATCTAACAATTAAGGTAACTATAAAAAAAGCAATAAGCTAAAGAGAGCAATAACTATTCAACAAAAAAGGAATTTTTTTACTCTTTTCTTTTATATAGAAGCAAATAATAATAAAACAATAAAAAATTAAAAATAAGAATAAAATTAAGAAAAGATTCATAATAATTTTTTTTATTTTTTTACATGAAGTAATCGTGCCTGGATCCCCGGCAACGGCACCAAAATTTGATCGCTATCGTTGGCGGTCAAAAATAAAACCTACTCAATACTATAGCTAGTGGTGAATTGGAATCATATCCTCGGGGATCAAGGATAATTATTTCACGAAAGAGAAAAAAAAAAATTATCTATAAGAGATTATATTAAGAATAGCGGTTATTAAAAGATAATAACTAATTAATTAACAAAATTCAAATATCAGGAGAAGCAACACAGGAATCCGAATCCACCATGCAAACAGGTTTTATCTTCTTTTTTTAATGTTGCAATAGTAATAATTTTTATAAATTTAAAATTAGAATAATTTATCTCTTGTTAGGCACGGACAGCACAGTATGTCCATTTAGAGTATAAACTATCTAATAATTGCAAGGTTAAGGGTCTAATCTATCATACTACGATCTATCTCTCTTAGGCACGTACCGTATCCTAAGATCATGGTACGTCGATAGAGGGTACAGGCCGTGTATGCCAGATTAAAACCTCAATCAGAAAAATAACTCAAAAGATATAATAAAAAGAGCATAATTTTTATTGCATAGAAATTAAGAACAAAAAGAAAGATAAAACCTGATTACATGCTTCATCATCATCCCAAGTTGAAGGAATCTAGCCACGCATTGCTGCTGCCAGCATCTCCTTCATAATTTTTCTCTCCGAGGCCTAAATACAATAATCTAAATAAAAGAAGAATAAAAAGAGCTTTGTAGAAACTCCTCCCCTAACTACTGCCTGAGGTTCTCCTTTTATAGAGCTCATCTAGGGTTTCCTCCTAATCAAAGTTGGAGTCAATCAGACGCTCAAGATCATTCAGATATTGTGAGAAAATTTCTCAGCCATCCGTTCAACATCACCTGCCTTAGTTTGCACCAGGAATCATGTGAAATCATCTCTTTCTTCCTTTTTGGGTAAACCGAATCCTAATTTGAGTGTCATCTGCATCATTGGACTTCAAAAATTGAGCTCTTTCCATCTATAGGCTTCTTTTCTGCAAACATCCATAAAAAGTATCAATTCTTAATAAATTCAAAGTAATTAATATTTATTTTAATAGTTAAATTGGGATAATAAATAGACTTATCAGCAGCCAGGGTTTCTTCTGGAGATTAGGATGTTGGCACGCACAGGAGAAGGGAATCAAGAGCACCATAGAACCAAATAACAAAACTCACAATAGCTCAAAACTGGATTGTTTGATTAATAATTCAAAGATGCATAATTCATACAAGAGGGTCTCTTTTATAGAGCAAGAGACTTAGGGCCCAAGTAAATACATATATGGAAAGAAAAGAGGTGCCTACTTTCTTCCTAAAGTGTGGATTAGATTATATGGAAAAAAAACTTCATGCCATACAAATTCCTTTCAAAAAAGGCAATTTATGGGCAATAAAGGGCGTCCCTTTGCTGCTTCTTTGGGCTGGAATTCTTTCAAATAGGGTTGCATGATTTGGGGGATTAAGGCTTATCTTGTTGACCTACTTGCTTTGCTAGGTGGTGTGTGGAATGCTTGTGCTGGAGGATGGCAGGTGTGTGGTTGGCATGTGAATTCTTATGTAGGTGTGACGCTAACTTGAATTTAGCAGTTACTCTGTTTGACTATGATGGCCTTGTCTTTTGCTCCAATACTGGTGTCTCATCTTGTAAGCTGAATGGACTTAATAAAAATACCAACTGGACTGGACATGACACATATAAGACCAACTAGACTAGACATGACTCAAATTGACCCAAGCTCATAATGAGCTGACTTAATATGACCCAAACCCTAATAACGAGTACCAACTCAAAAGACAAGACTCAAATGCCCAAACAAAAAAAATAAAATTGGACCCAAATTAAAATAAAATAAACCTAATTTTCAACTGAATCAAATCCTACAAACCTAATCAGATATCCACAAAGGATTAAGAATCCTCTGCCTGATCTTGGTGCCCGCACTAACTCTTCTGGGGTGGGAGGAACTCAATCCCATCGAGTATGGGTTGCTCTGGCTCTAGTATCTCTCTAGGAGGTCTGGTTCGAGGCATTGCAAGTCCTCTCGAGTAATCCATGAATTGTTAGATTCAGAGCAACCTTGCCATCAGACTAGGTAGCATTGGTAACCGCAGTTCCGGATTGTAATGGCTTGATCATCCAGGATATGCTTGATCCGCTCTCTTCGCTCAGGTAAAATTGGTGGTAGATACTCGTAGGTAGGTTTGCTCATGAAAAGAGGGTTAGGTCCAAAGTACTCACTAGAAATTGTTGTGATTCCCTATACTCTACTAGGTCTGCAATATTGAAGGTTAAGCTAATGCCCCAATCTGAGGGTAGATCTAGCACATAGGCATTGGGTCCTACCTTCTCTATTACTTTAAAGGGGCCAGCTCCATGAGTATAAAGTTTCTTAATGGTCCCTGGCGGGAACCATTCAAGCCTGAGCCTAACCATGACAGAATCCTCTACACTGAACTCTTTGGCTCTTCTTCGGGAGTTAGCCAGTCTTTTATAAGTTTTATTACTTAAATTTATTTTATGGCTGATGTCCTTATGTAAGTCTCTGATATGTTGTGCAAATGCTTGTGCGGACTTTGAGACTCGTGTGTGGAGGGGTAAAGGAATTAAATCAAGTGGACGATTAGGCTTGTACCCATGGACTATTTCAAATAGACTCTTGTTCGTAGACCTGTTCACTGACCTGTTGTAGGCAAACCCTGCACGAGGTAGCAATAGATCCCACATTCCTAGGTGTTCGCCTACTAGGCACTTAAGAAGATTTCTATTGGGAAATTATTGAGAAATTATTTACCTAATTAACTGATTTTGATGATTAACAAAAGCCATGAGTATATTCATTGTGTTTCTGATAAAATTGATAAGCATTTCAAGAATTAAGATCGATTAATTATCCAAAAGGTATATAGAGATCAATTTTGAATTGAATTTTAATGGAGTTTAACAAAGTTCAGTAGTTAGAGCTGACACCTACCGTGGCTGGAGCCGACCCCAGGGCGTATCAGAACAGTTCAATATTTTTGGCACGGTTCGAAGCCGACACCTGGAGTTTCAGAGCCAACACACGAATTTATGGAGCCGACTCTAACCTAAGTTACAGAGACTATATTTTTCGGAGCAATTCGTGGAGCCGACACATCAGTATCGGGAGCCGACTCCAGACAGCAGTGAGTCGACACTTTGTAAAGTCGGAGCCGACACCACGACTGATTATTTTTTTTGCTATTTTTGGGAACACAATTTAGAGCCAACACATGAAAAGTTAGAGCCGACTCCAATATATTAGAGGACGATTTTCAAAAGGGCCAGATTAGCTCCAACAGATATATTTTCTTACCTACTCTTCAACGGATACATTTTCTTGCATGGAGAATCAATCAAAGTACATTTTCAACAGCTATTTCTCACCTAATCTTGGATTAGAAATTCCATATAGAGGGGGATTCGTCCGTTCAAAAAATAGAGGAAAAATAGAGAGAAAAAATGGGAAAAATATCAAGAAAATTTTCAGTGAAAAAGAGAAAAATTTCAAAGTGAAATCTCTGAGTCCACGCCTTTCATCTGAAGAGAGATTCAAGAGAAATCCCAAGCCTTAAAAGTTCAAAATCGAAGGATTTTCAAAGGAGAAAAGAAGAAGAGCAAAGGCCCTAGTTTCTCAACGTTCTCTTCATCAAATTTCTGTCAACAATTAGAGCTGAAGCTTGATTCAACCAATCAAAAGAGAAGAGGAAAAGAAGAAAAGAAGAAAATCTCAATTCGAAATTGCTTCAATCAAGATTTTCTTACCTTTATTTATTTTCATTGCATATTTGCTCAGTTTAAGGAGCTTTACATTGTTGTAAACATTAAATTGATTTGTTGTTGTCTAATTCAATCGGGGGATTGAATTAGTTAAGGTAGTTTACCTCGAGGACAAGCTAAGTTTAGCTTGGGTTAAGGTTTTGTGCTGGTGAACCTGTGAAAACTGGCTGGGTTCATTGTGACCCCGTGTAAAACAACAAGTTAGAGTTATGAGCTTGTAAAATAACTCAACTGTAATCAGGGGATTATAGTGTGGATCCAAGAGTTGCTTGGGAGTGGACGTAGGTGTGGGATACACCGAACCACTATAAATCTTTGTGTGTTTATCGTGCTTTTGTCTCTCTCTCTCTCTCTCATTTACATTGTGTTCATTACTTACTTCATCACTTCACTTGTGCACTTAATCCTTGTGAAATTAGTTTTATATTTTAATTGTTCAATTTTTTAAAGAACCCAATTCATCCTCCCCTCTTGGGTTGCCATCTGGGCCAACAATTGGTATGCTTATTTCTATTTGATCTAACGATCAAGAGGTAAAGATCCAAATGGCAGCTCAAGCTGGATCATCCTTTGCTGAAGGTCAATCCACTAATAGGCCACCTTTGTTTAATGGCTCTAATTATTCATATTGGAAAGCAAGAATGGGGATTTTTATTTAAGCTTTAGATTATGATTGTGGAGTGTCATTACAAATGGACCTAGCACACCCACATACATTGTAGATGGTTCAATCGTTCCTAAGCTCGAAAGGGATTGGAATGAGAATGATAGGAAAATGGCTCAGCTTAATGCCAAAGCCATGAATGTTTTATATTGTTCTTTGGATGCAAATGAATTCAACATAATTTCTACTTGCATTTCAGCCAAAGAAATATGGGATAGATTAGAAGTTACCCATGAGGGTACTAACCAAGTAAAAGAATCCAAAATTAACATTCTAGTGCACAAATATGAATTGTTTAGCATGGAACAAACTGAATCAATCACATGCATGTACACTAGATTCACAGATATTGTTAATGGTTTGAAAAGTCTTGGTAAGACTTATACTAATTTTGAATTGGTGCGCAAAATTCTTAGATCTCTTCCAAGATCATGGGAAGCAAAAGTAACTGCAATTCAAGAATTCAAAGACTTGAATGTTCTACCTTTGAAGGAGATACCTAGATCCTTGATGACCCATGAGCTGACAATGAAGCAGCATCAAGAGGAAAAGTCAAGAAGAAAAGAACCATAGCACTCAAGGCTGTAGAACATGATAAGAGCAATAGCGAGGAAGAAGAAGAAGAAGATGAAATAGCTCTCCTTGCAAAGAAGTTTAGAAAGTTTATGCAAAGAAGAAGACCCTTCCACAAAAGGAAATTAGGAATTAAAACGGAAGGAGAAAAGGAAAAAGAAAAAGATAAAGAGAAAGAACCTTTGACATGTTACGAATGCAAAAAACCAGAGCATTTTCTATCTGAATGTCCTTAACTAAGAAAGGTTACAAGAAGAAGAAGAAGGCTTATGTTGCAACATGGAGTGATAGTGAAGAATTTTCATCCAAAGAAGAACAAAAAGAAGTTGCAAACATATGCTTCATGGCAAACGACGAAAATAAGGTAAATTTCGAAACCCATGATGATTTTACATTTGATGAACTATATGATGCTTTCAATGAGTTAGTTAGTGATTTTAAGGTTTTGAGAATAAAAAATAAATCTTTGAAAACTGAAACCTAAATTTTCTTAAAAAGAAAAATGAACTAATTCTTGAGGTTAAAAATCTAAAATCTGAAAATGAAGTTTTACTAAAAGAAAAGGAATCAATTTCTAATGAAAATATTAATTTGAAGAAAGAAATTGATAAATATAAGAATATAGTTGATAGATTTATATATAGCTCAGAAAAATTAAATTTACTTTTAAGTAATCAAAGAGTTGTATTTGATAAAGCTGGACTAGGATATAGACCTCACATGAAACAAAAATATGCAAACAATTTCTTTATTAAGAAACCAAGTAAAAATGATATTTTATGTTATCATTGCAACAAAAAGGGACATAAATCTTATGAATACAGTTTTAGAAAATCTAATAAGAATTTAATGATTAAAGGAAAGAAAATATGGGTTCCAAAAGGAACAATATTTATTGCTACTAACCATGAAGGACCCAAGAAAGCTTGGGTACCTAAACAAAAGATTTGATTATCTTGCAGGAGTGTCTTGTGGCCAAAGGATCAAAACGAAAGTAGTATCTTGATAGTGGCTGCTCAAGACACATGATAGGTGACAAGAAGCAATTCATCACCCTTGAAGATAAAAGAGAAGGAGTTGTTACTTTTGGAGACAATGACAAAGGCCAAATTATGGGATTTGGTAAAATTCAAATAACTCCATCCACTTTTATAGAAAATGTTTTATATGTTGATGGTTTAAAGCATAATTTAATTAACATTAGCCAATTGTATGATAAAGGTTTCAAAGTTTCCTTTGAAGCTTCTATTTGCACTGTTTCTAATCCCATAGACAATATCATTATATTTGTTGGAAATAGAAATGACAATGTATACTTAATTAATTTAGACAATCTGTCTACTAGTAACCATTGCTTAATTGCTGATAATGCTAAGGTAAATGAGATTGGATGGCTATGGCATCATAGATTAGGTCATGCAAGCACACACCTAATTTCAAAATTAATTAGAATGGATTTAGTTAAAGGACTTTCAAAGTTAGATTTTAAAAATAATAGAATTTGTGATGCATGTCAATTTGGAAAACAAACTAAAAATTCTTTCAAGTCTAAAAATATTATTTCAACTACTAGGCCACTTGAACTACTTTATATGGACCTTTTTGGTCCTACTAGAACCACTAGTCTAGGAGGAAAGAAATATGGTCTTGTGATAGTGGATGATTATTCTAGATACACTTGGGTATTGTTTTTAGCTCACAAAGATGAGACTTTCTCGATATTTCTGAAATTCTTCAAGAAAGTCACAAATGAGAAAAACACTACCATAGTGTCTCTTAGAAGTGATCATGGAACAGAATTTGAAAATCATTAATTTAAAATTTTTGTATTGAAAATGACATTCATCATAATTTTTCTACATCCAGAACACCACAACAAAATGGAGTCGTAGAAAGGAAAAATAGAACATTAGAAGATATGGCCCGTACCATGCTATGTAAAAGCCAACTCCCAAAGTACTTCTGGACGGAAGCTATAAACACAGCATATTACATCCTTAATAGAGCTTTAATTAGGCCAATTCTTAAGAAAACTCCCTACGAAGTATGGTATAATAGGAAACCTAATATTAGTTATTTTCATGCATTTGGTTGTCGATGTTTTATTCATAACAGTGGTAAGGATAGTCTTGAAAAATTTGATGCTAAATCTGATGAAGGCATATTCTTAGGTTATTCCACATCTAGTAAAACCTATAGAGTATTTAACAAGAAGTACTTAATTGTAGAAGAGTCAATTCATGTAGTATTTGATGAGTCTTTACCATCAAGTTATGAAAAGATTGATGATGAGGAAGATACAAATTTGCTTGAAAGAGATATTGAAAAATTGAATATAGATGTATCTTCAGACCATGAACCAGAAGCTAAAGATGATGACTCACCTAAGGATGATATTATTGATACTACTCATAATGATGTAGATCTACCTAGAGATTGGAGATATGCTTATGGTCATCCTAAGGATTTAATCATAGGTGATCTATCTCAAGGAGTAAGAACTAGATCATCAATGAGGAACATCAATAATCATCTTGCATTTGTGTCTCATGTAGAACCCAAATCTATTGAAGAAGCTGAAAAATATAGTAATTGGATGCTAGCTATGCAAGAAGAATTAAATCAATTTACTAAGAATAATGTGTGGTCCTTAGTTGATAGACCCAAAGGTCATTCTGTTATAGGATCTAAATGGGTATTTAGAAATAAATTAGATAAAAATGGCATAGTAATTAGAAATAAAGCTAGAATAGTTGCAAAAGGATATAATCAAGAAGAAGGAATTGATTTTGATGAAACTTTTGCACCTGTTGCTAGATTAGAAGCAATTAGACTATTATTTGCATTTGCATGTCATATGAACATTAATTTATTTCAAATGGATGTTAAAAGTGCATTTTTAAATGGTTTTATAAATGAGAAAGTTTTTGTAGAACAACCACCAGGTTTTGAAGATCATAAATTTTTAAATCATGTTTTTAAATTACACAAAGCACTTTATGATTTAAAATAAGCACCTAGAGCTTAGTATGATAGATTAAGCAAATTTCTAATTGAAAATGATTTTTCTAGAGGAAGTGTTGATAAACCCTATTTTTAAAAGAAAAGATAAAGATTTATTGGTAGTACAAATCTATGTAGATGATATTATATTCGGTGCTACTAACAATCTTTTGTGTCAAGAATTTACAAAGTCAATGCAGGGTGAATTCGAGATGAGCATGATGGGAGAACTCAACTTCTTCCTAGGACTACAAGAGATTTTCATCAACCAAACAAAGTACACAAGAGAAATTCTCAAGAAGTTTGGTATGGAATCAGTCAAACCCCTTGGAACATCAATGAGTCCTTCATGCAAACTAGATAAAGATGAAGATGGTAAGCCTGTTGATCAAAAATGTTACAGAGGTATGATAGGATCTCTACTTTACTTAACAGCAAGTAGACCTGATATTATGTTTGCAGTATGTTTATGTGCACGATATCAATCTGACCCTAAAGAATCTCACTTAATTGCAGTAAAAAAAATACTTAGATATCTAAATGGAACTAAAAATGTAGGATTATGGTATTCTAGAGATTCAACATTAAATTTGACTACATATTCTGATTCTGATTATGCTGGTTGTAAATTGGATAGAAAAAGTACAAGTGGTGCATGCTAATTTTAGAAAGTAACTTAATCGCTTGGTTTAGCAAAAACAAAATTTGGTTGCATTATCAACTGCTGAAGCTGAATATGTTGCAGCTGAAAGTTGCTGTGCTCAAATCCTTTGGATTAAGCGACAACTTGAAGATTATGGTATAACACTTGATAAAACATCAATTAGATGTGATAACACTAGTGCAATAAACTTAACTAAAAATCCAATTCAACACTCAAGAACTAAACACATTGAAATTAGATATCATTTTATTAGAGAACATGTAGCTAATAATGATATTTATCTTGATTATGTTTGTACTGATGAACAATTAGCTGACATTTTTACAAAACCCCTAAATGAAGAAAGATTTTGTTATCTTAGAGGAGAATTAGGAGTCTGTGATCCATTGGAATGAATTTTAAATCTCCTAGGAATGATTATCTAGAATTCAATCATTTTTTTTATTTTCTTGTGATTTTAAGGAAAATTTATTTAGATATTCGAACCCCTTGATTCATCACATTCCAAAGTTGTTTTATCCAAAATTTGATGACATTTCAGATAAGTTTCAGATTCTTTGAAACTCTTATTTTTTCACTGAAACTGTCTTGGAGCTGACACCTCTGTTATCAGAGTTGACTCTAGTTTTGTCTATAATTTTGGAGCCGACACCTGCCTTTCGAGAGTCGACTCCACTTTGGGCGCTGACTGTGTTAGCAACTTGGAGCTGACACCTCGCTTTGCGGGAGCTGACTCCAAGTAGTCCTAGGTTAACTTTATTAGGGCAGAGTCGACACCTTTCCCATTCTATTCAACTCCTAACCTTTCCAATCTCTTCCAAATTCTTCCCCACTCATCCCAAAACCCAAAATTTCTCAATTCCTTCATCCACTAGTATCAAATGGCACCTAAACATAGAGGATCGGTGTTTGGAGCTCATGTGACGACGAAAAAGAGAACCGTGAGGCATCCGGCGCGGCAGCCCTCACCAAGCTCTTCATCCTCTTCGTCTGCATCCACACCGAGCGCAATTCCCAGTCCATCCTCACCTTAAGTCAACACCCTTGCTGGCCGTGTGATCACAATGGGTAGGAAAGTCGATTTTCATTTCTTTGAGACTGAGGGTTTCTCCATTGGGCGGCAATTAAAGGAGTTAGGTTGGGAGAATGTTTGCTCTCTTGACGTTCCAACTTATCCTACTTTAGTTAAAGAGTTTTATCATAATCTTTCTATAGGAGATGGTGGAATCATAAGTTTTGTGAGAGGAAAGAGAATACACTTGACTTCAGAGATTCTTAGAAACCTTTTAGAGATTCATGTTGTTGGATTAATAGCTAATTCCCACAATGAGAGAGCAGGAGCTTTATCTAGAATGCTTGAAAGGGAAGTTACTGAATTTAAAGAGGTTAGGGCAAACCAGTTGCCCCTAGAGCTCAGATTATTGTATAATATATGTAGTAGGATCCTATTTCCAAAGACATGAAGATTTGAGTATGTTTCGGAGCAAGACATTGTGATTATGGACTGTGTTCTAACAGGTCAGCTAATTAATCTTGCCGGTATGATGATATGGTATATGGCTGAGGCTAGGAATAAGAAGAGGTTCACTTTGCCTTATGGCATGATTTTGACCATAGCATTTCAAAACCAAGGAGTTATTATATCTGATAATGAGCCGATGAAGAACCTTAGGCGCACTGATTATTATAGCATTGCTACTGTGAACTGGATGGGGTTCGTGAAGGTCAATGGCCAATGGAAGAGGAAGGGACACTTAGATGAAAGGACATCTGAAGTTGGAGCTACTGCGCCTGGTCATTCAGAGGCTGGACCTTCTATGAGCTATCCTTCACCTAGATCCAGTTCACCAGCACCTACACTAGCACCATCAACACCTTCACCTGTTCCTTCTTCTGGATTTTCTAGTGCTCAGCTGGAGTAGTTAAAAGAACTTTTTGCAAGTCATGAGGAGAAAATGAAAATTGAACTGGATAGTAGACTTTTGAGCTTAAGAGAGCTGTATTACTCTTTGGAAGAAAAAGTTAACAAAATTGAGTCATCCTTTGGAACTTCGTCTGAGGCCTTGAAGATTGATTTGATGCAAAATTTTTGAGAAAACCAAGGACATTGGAGGAGACTCTGAAATATATTCCAAATGTAATGCTGAGCTACAAGAAAAAGTCATTGTTGCAGCTTCTCTTGTTGAGAATAAGTTAAATGATTTTATAAAGATACAAGAGAGTGGCATGGGAAAGATCTTAGAGAACTTAATATACTTCTTAGATTTTGATGTTTAGTTTGCTTTATGTTGTAATTTGATTTTGTTTACATTTTGATTATGTGAATGATGTAATGAAGTCTAGTGAAGTGAACATTTTATTGTAATGTTTCAGCATTCAATGAATATCTACTTGAATTTTGATATTAAGTTGCTTGGATTTTAATTTAACCTTTGATTTTGATGTTTGAATTATTCAACTCCTATGTTTGATGTTAATTTAAGCTATACGAACCTTCTTCTAAAACCTTTTTGTTGATAACAAAAAAGGGGAGAAAAGGTGCTTGTATATGCATAAAAGTAATAGGAGAATGATATATGTATATGCATGCAAAGGGGAGAAAGGATATTAAGCTATAAGAAAATGGCACTTACTTGAATATACATGTTAAATGAAAATTAATAACAAATGACATTAAGATATGCATACCATTTCAATGAACTTAACATATGCACACACATAGGGGGAGCTACCTCATTAAGGGGAGCTTAACCTTAATTTGAATGTTTTGACAATTATGCATTAATGGATTATGCATATACTCAATGTTTTTGTCATCATAAAAAAGGGGGAGATTGTTGAAAAATTATTGAGAAATTATTTACCCAATTAATTGATTTTGATGATTAACAAAAGCCATGAGTATATTCATTGTGTTTCTGATAAAATTGATAAGTGTTTCAGGAATTAAGATCGATTAATTATCCAAAAGGTATATAGAGATCAGTTTTTAATTAAATTTTAATGGAGTTTAATAAAGTTCAGTAGTTAGAGCCAACACCTACTATGGCTGGAGCTGACCCCAGGGCGTATCAGAACAGTTCAATGTTTTTGGCACGGTTCAGAACCGACACCTGAAGTTTCAGAGCTGACACACGAATTTATGGAGCCGACTCTAACCTGAATTACAGAGACTATGTTTTTCAGAGCAATTCGTGGAGCCGACACATCAGTATCGGGAGCTGACTCCAGACAACAGTGAGTCGACACTTTGTAAAGTCGGAGCTGACTCCAAGATGGAATTTTTTTTTTGCTATTTTTGGGAACACGATTTGAAGCCGACATATGAAAAGTTGGAGCCGACTCCAACCTGTCAGAGGATGATTTTCAAAAGTGCCAGATCAGCTCCAATGGATATATTTTCTCACCTACTCTTCAACGGATACATTTTCTTGCGTGGAGAATCAATCAAAGTATATTTTCAACAGCTATTTCTCACCTAATCTCGGATTAAAAATTCTATATAGAGGGGGATTCGTCCATTCGAAAAACAGAGGAAAAATAGGGAGAAAAAATGGGAAAAATATCAAGAAAATTTTTAGTGGAAAGGAGAGAAATTTTGTATCCTTCCATTTCTGCAGTCTTGAGGGCAAGTGTTTTCCTTCTTTTTGTATCCTCCTCAACATGCTGCTTCATTGTTAACTCGTGGGTCATTAAGGATCCTAGAAGCTCCTCTAAAGGTAGTGCATTGAGGTCCTTTGCTTCTTGGATGGCAGTGACTTTTGCTTCCCACGATCTTGGTAGTGACCTAAGAATTTTACGCACAAGATCAGCATTAGAATAAATTCTACCAAGACTTTTCAGACCATTCACAATATCAGTAAATCTAGTGAACATGCATGTGATGGTTTCAGTTTGTTCCATTGTAAACAATTCATATTTGTGAACCAAAATATTTATTTTTGATTCCTTTACTTGGTTTGTTCCTTCATGAGTAATTTCCAACCTATCCCAAATTTCTTTTGCGGAATTACAAGTTGAGATTCGGTTGAATTCATTTGAATCCAAGGAACAATACAAAATATTAATGGCCTTAGCATTTAGTTGTGCCATTCTCCTATCATTATCATTCCAATCCCTTTCGGGTTTAGGAACAATAGTGCCATCAATAAGGTGTGTGGGTGTACTAGGTCCATTAATTATAACACCCCAAAGCTCATAATCAGAAGCTTGAATGAATATCCTCATTCTAGCTTTCCAATAAGAATAGTTTGAGCCATTAAAAAGTGGAGGTCTATTCGTAGAATGACCTTCAGCAAAACTTGAACCAATTTGTGTTGCCATATGGATCTTTAGCCCTTGATCGTGAGATCAAATTCTAAATGAGCACTTGCTCTGATACCAATTGTTGGCCCAGATGGCAACCCAAGAGGGGGGGGGTGAATTGGGTTCTTAAAAATTTAAGACTTTTTAACTTTAATTGATTAGTTAGCAAGATGTGCAAGTGAGATTAACTAATAAGCAATGAACAAGCAGTTAATAAAGAGAGATAGAGATAGAGAAAATAATGCACGGCAAACACAAGACAATTTTATAGTGGTTCGGCGCAACCAGCACCTACGTCCACTCCCAAGATTCACTTGGGTCCACACTATAATCTCTCTAGATTACAGCCGAGTTGTTTTCCAAGCTCACAACTCAAACTTGTTGTTTTACCGGGTGCACAACGAACCCAGCTGGTTTTAACTCGGGCTTACCAGCACAAAACCCTACACGTTGTTTTTCTAGGGCTCACAACTAACCCAACACAAGCACTCCGGCTTGTAACGAGGTATACCAACCTCCACTAATTCAATCCACTGATTGAATCAGCAAACAAATAATAATGATAGTGTTTGAACAATAAAGTGCTCCCCTTGAGCAAATATACAAATGAAGTACAAAATATTAAAAGGTTAGAAAAGCCTGATTGTATTTGCAGATGGTAGATGCTTGGGCTTTCTTCCTTCTTCTCTTCAACTCCTCTAGAAGTGTTGAATCACGCCTCAGCTAGATTCTTGACCGTTGAAGACTTTGGAGTTGAGATGAAGCTTTTTCCTCTTTTGAAAATCCGCGATTTGACCTTTGAAACGCACTTGGATTTTCTTTTGGCTCTTGTGGATTGATGAGAAGGAGTAGACGAATCTTTCACTTGGATTTCACTCCTTTTGAAACACTCTCCTTTGAGCTAAATGATTTTTCCAATATGCTCTGTTTTTCCCTCTTTTCAAATGATATTCTTTTCTCTCTTTTTGATTTTCTCTGGGTTTTTGATTTGAAAAGAACTCCTCTATTTATAGAATCTGCAAAAATATATCCGTTAGAGACAGGAAAAATAGCCGTTATTCAAAAATCTTACCGTTGGGGCTGATGTGTCATCGTTAAAAATCGCGCCCAGATTCGCGGAGTCGACTCGAGCTCTGAGGGAGTCGGCTCGAGGTCGATTACCAAAATAGAAACATTTTAACCATTGAGGGGTCGACTCGCGAAAACACAAGTGTCGGCTCCTGAAAGTCGGGAGTCGACTCGAGGAAATGGGGAGTCGACTCGAGAAGTGCTCAAAAAACATGGGTTCTGTTGTTTGAGCGGAGTCGGCTCGCACAGACAGGAGTCGGCTCGCAAGAATTCAGGGGTCGACTCTTGAAAAGCCAAGGGTCGACTCGAGAAACTCAGGCAAATTGGGGAGTCGACTCGGAAACCCTTGAGTCGGCTCGGGACCGATACAAAAATCAGAAAAATGTTCTGATTGACTTTAAAACTTGTCCCAATTAAATTTAAAATATAAATTTGACTTGAATACATTAAATATGACGTTTATCATGGATTCAAGACATGTTTCAAGAATTCATCGATTGAAATATAATGTGTAAAATTCCTTTTGAATTCTTTTAAGCATAGAACTTGAAACTTCCTTTTTCTAATAGATTCAAAACTCATTTAATAACCATTGATAGTTCATTCCTTTCAATTTGAATAAGCTCAAGGTTTTTGATAAATAAACACATTGTTTTCTTTAAGATACTCATGGCTTTTGGAAATCATCAAAATCAATAAAGTTGGGACAATTATGTTTCAATAATTTCTCAACACTCTTCATCAAATTTCTGTCAAGAATCAGACTGAAGCTTGATTCAACCAATCAAAAGATAAGAGGAAAGAAGAAAAGCTCAATTCAAAATCGCTTTAATCAGGCTTTTCTTACCCTTGTTTATTTTCATTGCATATTTGCTCAGTTAAGGAGCTTTACATTGTTGTAAACATTAAATTGATTTGTTGTTGTCTAATTCAATCGGGGGATTAAATTAGTTGAGGTAGTTTACCTCGGGGACAGGCTAAGTTTAGCTTGGGTTAAGGTTTTGTGCTGGTGAACCTGTGAAAACCGGCTGGGTTTGTTGTGACCCCGTGTAAAGCAACAAGTTAGAGTTGTGAGCTTGTAAAACAACTCAACTGTAATCAGGGGATTATAGTGTGGTCCCAAGAGTTGCTTGGGAGTGGATGTAGGTGTGGGATACACCAAACCACTATAAATCTTTTTGTGTTTGTCGTGCTTTTGTCTCTCTCTCTCACATTTACATTGTGTTCATTACTTACTGCATCACTTCACTTGTGCACTTAATCCTTATGAAATTGGTTTTAAGTTTTAATTGTTAAATTTTTTAAAGAACCTAATTCACCCCCCTCTTGGGTTGCCATCTGGGCCAACAATTTTCTAGACTATGGTTCACCACTTCAGTTTGTCCATCCGTTCGGGGGTGAAAGGCTGTAGAAAAATTAAGTTTGGTCCCCAACAGATGCCATAGCATTTTTTAAAAGTAGCTAGTGAACCTAACATCCCTATCAGAAACAATGGTCTTAGGTAGGCTATGGAGCTTGACCACACTGTCTAAGAACAGTCGGGCTACCCTAAATGCGTCAAAAGTTCGCGAACAAGGGATGAAGTGTGCCATCTTAGAGAATCTATCGACCACTACAAAGATGGAGTCATGCTTCTTCTTGGTCTTAGGTAATCTTAGAATGAAGTCCATACTGAGGTCTTGCCAAGGACGATCAGGCACTAGCAAAGGAGTATAAAGACCGGTGTTCTGCTTCTGCTATTTGCAACGGCACAAGTTCGATATCAGGCTACTATCAGGGCATTGAGCCTTTTTAATCCTTGTTGACCCAATTATTGATTTTGATGATTAATAAAGGAATTGAGTATATTCATTGTGTTACTAATAAATTTAACAAGTGTTTCAGGGCTTAAAAATATTTGTTTAATCAAAAGGCATCAAGAAACGTGTTTTGAATCAAGTGCCAAAGGTAAGTTTCAAAATTCTGAGCCTGAAGCCGACACCTAGAAAGTCTGGAGCCGACCCCATGGCCAATCAAATGTCTTTTTGATTTTTGATATGGTCCGGAGCTGACACCTAGAGTTTCAGAGCCGACACCCAGAGTTTCGGAGTCGACACTTACAGTATCTGGAGCCGACTCCGACACGGGGACAAAACGCATGATTTTTGACTACCTTGGAGCCGACACTTACAGTCTTTTGGAGCTGACACCTGAACATAGCGAGCTGACACTTTACTCTTTCGGGGCCGACTCCTCAACGAGCTCAGACTTTCTATTTTTGGATACACAACTTGGAGCCGACACCTGAAAAGTTGGAGCCGACTCCAACCTATCAGGAATAGATTTTTAAATTGCCAGATCAGCTCAAATGTAATATTTCTTTACCTAACCCCTAACGACTATATTTCATGTATGAAAAAACTTTCTAGGTACATTCCAATGGCTAGTTTTACACCCAAAAATGGATTAAACAGAATCTGTAAAAGGGGGAAGAGCGTTCGTTTAAAAAGAGAGAGAAGAAAAATGAAAATATAGAGAAATCATATTGAAAAAATCCGAGAGGTCTTGAGCAAGAAATCAAGAGAAGAATCTACGTTCAAAGTCTTCCACTCCAAAAAGCTCAAAGAGAAATCCAAGGCGTTCAACTTGAAAAATCAGAGGATTTTCCAAAAGAAGAAAAAGCCCTATTTTTGTGATTTCCCAACTTCTCATTTGCAACATCTGTGAAGAATCGGAGCTGAGGCTTGATTCAACATCTCAAAAGAGAAGAGAAAAAGAAGAAAAGAAGAAAAGCTCAAATCCAATCATCTTCAAATCAGGCTTTTCTAAACTTGTTTATTTACTTTGAATATTTGCTCATTTAAGGAGCTGTGTGTTATTGTAAACATTATTCTTTCTTATTTTTGCTAGTTCAATCAGGGGGATTGAATTAGTGGAGGTAGTATACCTCGGGACAAGCTAGATTAGCTTGTGTTTGGGTTTTGTGCTGGTGAGCCCGGAAAACCAGCTGGTTCATTGTGATCCCTAGGAAACAACAAGTTTTGAGTTGTGATCTTGTAAAATAACTCGGCTGTAATCTAGTTGATTATAGTGTGGACCCAAGTAGAACTTGGGAGTGGACGTAGGTGTTGGATACACCGAACCACTATAAAATTCTTGTGTTTGTCGTGCTTTAATTGTCTCTCTCTATCTCTTCATTTGTGATTGAAATTTATTCTGTACTTAATTATTTCAAAGCCAATAGTTTTAAAAGGTTAAATTTTTAAGAACCCAATTCACCCCCCCCCTCTTGGGTTGCCATCTGGGCCAACAATTGGTATCAGAGCAAGTGCTCATTTGATTTTGGTCTAACGATCAAGAGCTAAAGATCCAAATGGCAGCTCAAGCTAGTTCATCTTATTTAGAAGGTCAATTCACTAATCGACCTCCTTTGTTTAATGGAACTAATTATGGTTATTGGAAAGCTAGGATGAAAATTTTTTATTCAAGCACTTGACTATGACTTATGGGGTATCATAGTTAATGGTCCACACACACCCACATTTAGAGTAGATAACATGGTGATTCCTAAGCCGAAAACGGAATGGGATGAACATGATAAAAAATTGGCACAACTTAATGCCAAGGCTATGAATGTTTTATATTGTTCAATAGATGCAAATGAATTTAATCGAATTTCTACATGTATTTCTGCGAAAGAAATTTGGGATAGATTAGAGGTTACCCATGAGGGTACAAATCAAGTTAAAGAATGAATTATTTAGCATGGAACAAACTGAAACCATCACATGCATGTACACAAGATTCACTGATATTGTAAATGGTTTGAAAAGTCTAGGTAAGACTTACACTAACTCTGAACTTGTGCGTAAAATTCTTAGGTCACTTCCAAGATCGTGGGAAGCGAAGGTGACTGCAATCCAAGAAGCAAAGGACTTAAATGTGTTACCTTTGGAAGAGCTACTTGATCCTTGATGACTCATGAGCTAACAATGAAACAACATCAAGAGGAGGAAGTCAAGAAAAGAAGACAATCGCTCTCAAAGCTGCAGAAAAGGATATAAGCAGTAGTGATGAAGAAGAGGAAGATGACGAGACAGCTCTCCTTGCAAGAAAATTTAAGAAATTTATGCAAAGAAGAGACCCTTCCACAAGAAGAAATCTGGAACAAAAATGAAGGAGAAAAGGAGAAAGAGAAGGACAAAGAAAAAGAAAAGGGCCCTTAATTTGTTATGAGTGTAAGAAACGGGGCATTTTAGATATGACTGTCCTCAACTGAAGAAAGCCTACAAGAAGAAAAAGAAGGCATATGTTGCAACTTGGAGTGACAGCGATGAATCCTCTTCAGAGGAAGAACAAAAAGAAGTTGCAAACATTTGCTTTATGGCAAACGATGACAACGAGGTAAGTTCTAAAAACCCTTGTGATGATTTTGCATTTGATGAATTGTTTGAAGCTTTTAATGAACTAGTTGATGATTTTAAAGCCTTGAAAAAGAAATACAAATTTTGAAAAATGATAATTCAATTCTCATTAAAGAAAAAGATAATCTTACTCATGAGATTGAGATGCTGAAATCTGAAAATGAAATTTGACAAAAGAAAGAGAATCAATCTCCAATGAAAATGATAAATTAAAGAAGGAAGTTGATAAATATAAAAATATTGTTGATAAATTCACTAATAGTTCAGAAAAACTTAATTTATTATTGAGTAATCAAAGAGCTATATTTGATAAGGCTGGATTAGGATATAGGCCTAATAAAACAAAAGTTTATCAAAAACTTTTTCAGAAAAGAACCAAATAAAGATGATATTACATGTCATTATTGTAACAAGAAAGGCCATAAATCCTATGAATGTAAGGCAAGAAATAGTAACAAGAATTTAAGTAGTAAAGGAAAGAAAATATGGGTTCCAAAGGAACAATCTTTTATGCTACTAACCATGAAGGACCCAAGAAGGCTTGGGTACCTAAATATAAGACTTGATCATTTTTGCAGGAGTGTCTTGCGGCCAAAAGAGCAAAGCGAAAGTGGTATCTTGATAGTGGCTGCTCAAGACACATGACGGGTGACAAGGATCAATTCATCACCCTTGAAAGCAAAAGAGGAGGAGTTGTTACGTTTGGTGACAATGGCAAAGGCCAAATCATGGGTTTGGTAAAATTCAAATAACTCCCTCCACATATATTGAAAATGTATTTATATGTCAATGGTTTAAAACATAATCTAATTAGTATTAGTCAATTATGTGATAAAGGTTTTAAAGTATCATTTGAAGCTTCTATCTGCACTGTTTCTAATCCCATTGATAATAGCATTGTTTTTACTGGAAATAGAAATGGCAATGTATACTTGATTGATTTAGACAATTTGTCTACTAGTAATCATTGCTTAGTTGCTAATAATGCTAATATGAATGAGATTGGTTGGTTATGGCATCGTAGATTAGGTCATGCAAGCACACACCTAATTTCAAAATTAATTAGAATGGATTTAGTAAAAGGTCGTCCACAACTAGATTTTGAAAATAACAAAATTTGCGATGCATGTCAATTTGGAAAACAAACTAAAAACTCTTTCAAAACAAAAAATATTGTTTCCACTTCTAGGCCACTTGAACTACTTCACATGGATCTTTTTGGACCTACTAGAACCACTAGTCTAGGAGGAAAGAAATATGGTCTTGTGATTGTAGATGATTATTCTAGATACACTTGGGTATTATTTTTAGCTCATAAAGATGAGATCTTTCCATTATTTTTGAAATTCTTTAAGAAGGTCACAAATGAGAAAAACAACACCATAGTGTCTCTTAGAAGTGATCATGGCACTGAATTTGAAAATCATTTATTTGAAAACTTTTGCATTAAAAATGACATCCATCATAATTTTTCAGCACCTAGAACACCACAAAATGGAGTTGTAGAAAGAAAAAATAGGACTTTAGAAGACATGGCCCGTACCATGCTATGTGAAAGCAACTTACCAAATACTTTTGGGCGGAAGCTATAAACACGGCATGCTACATTCTTAATAGAGCTTTAATTAGGCCAATCATTAAGAAAACTCCTTATGAACTATGGAATAATAGAAAACCAAACATAAGTTACTTTCATGCATTTGGTTGTAAATGTTTCATTCATAATAATGGTAAGATAATCTAGAAAAAATTGATGCAAAATCTGATGAAGGCATTTTCTTAGGATATTCAACATCTAGTAAAGCCTATAGAGTGTTTAACAAGAGAAACTTAATTGTAGAAGAATCTATTCATGTAATTTTTGATGAATCTTTAGCATCAAGTTCAGGAAAGATTGATGATGAGGAAGATACAAACATATTAGAAAGAGACATTGAAAAATTGAATATAAATGTATCTTCAGATCATGAACAAGAAGTTAAAGATCATGATTCTCCTAGTATTGATGTTGTTGATGCAAATCATAATGTAGATCTTCCTAGAGATTGGAGATATGCCTATGGTCATCCAAAAGAATTAATTATAGGTGATCCATCTCAAGGAGTAAAACTAGATCATCAATGAGAAACATCAATAATCATCTTGCATTTGTATCTCAAATTGAACCTAAAACTATTGAAGAGGCTGAAAAAGATAATAATTGGATGTTAGCTATGCAAGAAGAATTAAATCAATTTACTAGGAATAATGTCTGGACCTTTGTAGATAGACCTAAAGATCATTCTGTTATAGGATCAAAATGGGTATTTAGAAATAAATTGGATGAAAATGGCATAGTAATTAGAAACAAAGCTAGATTAGTCGCAAAAGGATATAATCAAGAAGAAGGAATTGATTTTGATGAAACTTTTGCACCTGTAGCTAGATTAGAAGCAATTAGATTACTACTCGCATTTGCATGTCATATGCATATCAATTTATTTCAAATGGATGTTAAAAGTGCATTTTTAAATGGATTTATAAATGAGGAAGTTTTTGTTGAACAACCTCCTGGTTTTGAAGATCATGAATTTTCAAATCATGTTTTTAAATTGCACAAAGCACTATATGGTTTAAAACAAGCACCTAGAGCTTGGTATGAAAGATTAAGTAAATTTCTGATTGAAAATGATTTTACAAGAGGAAATGTTGATAAAACACTATTTTTGAAAAAAAAAACAAGGATTTATTAGTAGTACAAATATATGTTGATGATATTGTATTCGGTGCTACTAACAATCTTTTGTGTCAAGAATTTGCTAAGTTAATGCAGGGTGAATTCGAAATGAGCATGATGGGAGAACTCAACTTCTTCCTAGGACTTCAAATCAAGCAAAGCAAAGAGGGGATTTTCATCAATCAAGCAAAAACACAAAAGAACTTCTCAAGAAGTTTGGAATGGAGTCAATCAAACCACTTGGAACACCTATGAGTCCTTCATGCAAATTGGACAAAGATGAAGATGGTAAGAAAGTAGATCAAAAACATTATAGAGGTATGATCGGATCTCTTCTTTACTTAACAGCTAGTAGACCAGATATCATGTTTGCTGTTTGTTTATGTGCTAGATTTCAATCTGAACCTAAAGAATCTCACTTAATTGCTGTGAAAAGAATCTTAAGATATTTAAGTGGAACTAAAAATATAGGTTTATGGTACTCTAGAGACTCAACATTAAACTTGATTGCATATTCTGATTCTGACTATGCTGGATGCAAACTAGATAGAAAAAGCACAAGTGGTGCATGTCAATTTTTAGGAAGTAACTTAATCTCTTGGTTTAGCAAAAAGCAAAATTCGGTTGCATTATCAACTGCTGAAGCAGAATATGTTGCAGCTAGAAGTTGCTGTGCTCAAATCCTTTGGATTAAGAGACAACTTGAAGATTATGGCATAACACTTGATAAAACTCCTATTAGATGTGATAATACAAGTGCAATAAATTTAACTAAAAATCCAATTCAACATTCAAGAACAAAACACATTGAAATTAGATATCACTTTATAAGAGAACATGTAGCTAATAATGAAATTTGTCTTGATTATGTTAATACTGAAGAACAATTAGCTGATATATTTACAAAACCTTTAAGTGAAGAGAGATTTTATTATCTTAGAGGTGAATTAGGGATTTGTGACCCTTTGGAATGATTTTGAAACTCTAAGGAATGACTATCTAGATTTCTATTAATTTCTTGACATTTCTCTCATAATTTTAAGGACAAATTATCTAGTCATCTGAGCAATTTGATTCTTCATATTCAAAGATTTTTTAAAATTTTATTGAACCTATTTTGACAAGTTTCAGATGTTTGAATCTCAGTTGTTTTTCTCTGATACTATCAGTGGAGTGGACACCTCAGTTTGAGGAGTCGACACCTTGTCTGTGTTGCTCTCGGTCCCTGACCTGGAGTCGACACCCATATAAGTGGAGCCGACTCCAGTTCGAGCGCTGACTGTGTTAGCGATTTGGAGTCGACACCCGACTTTGCGGGAGTCGACACCTGGGGGTCCCAAATTGACTTTATTAGGGCAGAGTCGACACCTTCGTCATTTCATTCATTTTCAATCCTTAACCAAACTCTTCCCAAACTCTCTCAAAACCTCCCCAACTCAAATTCCACTCTATTCAAACTTTCCTAAGGATCTAAATGGCACCTAAGCGGAGAGGATCTGTACTTGGAGCACCCGTGACGACTGGGAAGCGTTCGGCGAGGCGACCCGTCCGTGAGCCATCTCCGAGCAAGGATTCTACAACCCAATCGGACAATCCATGCCCTTCTTCTCCTCAGGTAGACACCTTAGCAAGGAGAGTAATTACCATGGGTAGAAAGGTCAATTTCGAATTCTTTGAGTCCAAGGGTTTTTCAATTGGAAATCAACTCAAAGAGCTAGGTTGGGATAAAGTGTGCTCATTAGATGTTCCTACCTATCCAGCCCTAGTCAAGGAGTTCTACTTCAATTTGTCAAGAGGTGATGGTGGGATTGTAAGCTCTGTTAGAGGTAAAAGAGTCCACCTTACTTTTCAGAAATTAGGAAATCTTCTAAGAATTCCTATCACTGGATTAGCAGCTAATATTCATAGTGAGAGGTCAGATGCTCTGTCAAGGATGTTAGGGAGAGAAGTAACAGAATTTGAAGAGGTTAGGGCTAACCAATTGCCCTTGGAGTTGAGTTACTTCATAATATTTGTAGCAGAATTTTATTCCCTAAGATCGGACGATTTGAGTATGTCTCGGAGCGAGACATAGTGGTGAATGGTGATGGATAGTGTCTTGACTGGTCAACCCATAAACCTTGCTGCAATGATGATTTTCTATATGGCCGAGGCTGGAGAAAAAGGAGATCTTCCCTACCCTACGGTATGATTTTGACTATGGTTTTCAGGAGCCAAGGAGTTGTGATTTTGGATAATGAGCCTTCCAAGAACCTTAGGCATACTGACTACTATAGTTTGGCTACAGTTCATCGGATGGGATTTGTGAAGGTTAATGGACAATGGGAGAGGAAAGGAAGTTTGGATGTGAGAGCCACTGAAATGAGGTCTTCAGCACCTTTTGAGGCTGGTCCGTCTGTGAGGGTTCCTTCTCCACAGCCTGGCAGTCCTGCTCCTGCTTCTGCTCCAGTTCCGGTACCTCCATCTACTTCATCTGTTGGATTTTCATACATTCAATTGGATCAACTTAAAAGTCTACTTGCTGCTTAGAAGGAAGAAATGAAGACTGAGTTTGACAGTCAATTTATGAATTTAAGAGAGACTCTTTATTCTTTGGATGATCGCATTGGAAAAATTGAGTCCACTCTTGGCTCATCTGCTGAATCCTTAAGGAATGATCTAAAGAACATATTTGAAGAACTTAAGGATATTTGTGGAGACTCAGAAACCTACTCCAGATACAATGCTGAACTTCAAGATAAGATTATGACTGCATGCTCATTTGTTGATAGAAGATTAAAAGAATTTGTAGCGACTCAGAGTGAAGGGATGGGAAAAATTTTAGAACATTTACAAAGGATTATTAGAACTAATCTATGATTATCATGTAATGAAGTACAGATTTTTGATTCAATGAAGTGTAAGCTGTTGTTTGATGTTTTATCTTAAAATCTTAATGTAATGATGTATAGTTTGATGTTTGACAAAGTTCAGTTTCACTTTGTAATACCTGACTTTTCGATGTAATGAAATTATCTTTTAATCTATCAATTTTATCATTTTACTCTTCTTAATCTTTTTGTTGATTACAAAAAAAGGGGAGAAAGTTATGTCGTATATGCATTGATTAGTTATGCTTTGATTGGTATTTGATTGGTATTAAATTATTTTGGATATGCATTAATTTAAATAAGCTTAAGTGAAAATTGATTTAACTGAATTCTAGGTATCAAACACTAAAATGTAAAGCAAAAGGAAGAACAATTGTTAAATTGAACTTCATAGGGGGAGCTACCTTATTCAGGGGAGCTTACATGTGAGGATCACATCTTTGAAAATTTTGATTTGAGAATCCTATGCATATACTCAATGTTTTTATAATCATCAAAAAGGGGGAGATTGTTGACCCAATTATTGATTTTGATGATTAATAAAGGAATTGAGTATATTCATTGTGTTACTAATAAATTTAACAAGTGTTTCAGGGCTTAAAAATATTTGTTTAATCAAAAGGCATCAAGAAACGTGTCTTGAATCAAGTGCCAAAGGTAAGTTTCAAAATTCAGAGCCTGGAGCCGACACCTAGAAAGTCTGGAGCCGACCTCATGGCCAATCAAATGTCTTTCTGATTTTTGATACGGTCCGGAGCTGACACCCAGAGTTTCAGAGCCGACACCCAGAGTTTCAGAGTTGACACTTACAATGTTTGGAGCCGACTCCGACAGGGACAGAACGCATGATTTTTGACTATCTTGGAGCCGACACTTATAGTCTTTTGGAGCCAACACCTGAACATGGCGAGCCGACACTTTACTTTTTCGGAGCTGACTCCTCAACGAGCTCAGAACTTTCTATTTTTGGATACATGACTTGGAGCCGACACCTGAAAAGTTGGAGCCGACTCCAACCTGTCAGGAATGGATTTTTAAATTGTCAGATTAGCTCAAACGGTAATATTTTCTTTACCTAACCCCTAACGGCTATATTTTATGTATGGAAAAACTTTTCAAGTACATTCTAACGGCTAGTTTCACACCCAAAAATGGATTAAACAGAATCTATAAAAGGGGGAAGAGCGTTCGTTTAAAAAGAGAGAGAAGAAAAACAAAAATATAGAGAAATCATATTGAAAAAATCCGAGAGGTCTTGAGCAAGAAATCAAGAGAAAAGAATCCACGTTCAAAGTCTTCCACTCCAAAAAGCTCAAAGAGAAATCTAAGGCGTTCAACTTGAAAAATCGAAGGATTTTCCAAAAGAAGGAAAAGCCATGTTTTTGTGATTTCCCAACTTCTCATCTGCAACATCTGTGAAGAATTGGAGCTGAGGCTTGATTCAACATCTCAAAAGAGAAGAGGAAAATAAGAAAAGAAGAAAAGCTCAAATCCAATCATCTTCAAATCAGGCTTTTCTAAACTTCTTTATTTACTTTGAATATTTGCTCATTTAAGGAGCTGTGTGTTATTGTAAACATTATTCTTTCTTGTTTTTGCTAGTTCAATCAGGGGGATTAAATTAGTGGAGGTAGTATACCTCGGGACAAGCTAGATTAGCTTGTGTTTGGGTTTTGTGCTGGTAAGCCCGGAAAACCAGCTGGGTTCGTTGTGATCCCTGGGAAACAACAAGTTTTGAGTTGTAATATTGTAAAACAACTCGACTGTAATCTAGTTGATTATAGTGTGGACCCAAGTGGAACTTGGGAGTGGACGTAGGTGTTGGATACACCGAACCACTATAAAATTCTTGTGTTTGTCGTGCTTTAATTGTCTTTCTCTTTATCTCTTCATTTGTGATTGAAATTTATTCTGCACTTAATTATTTCAAAGCCAATAGTTTTAAAAGGTTAAAATTTTTAAGAACCCAATTCACCCCCCCCCCCCTCTTGGGTTGCCATCTGGGCCAACAATCCTGGCCAATAAAATTGGTACTCTATTGCTAGGATAGTCTTATCTCTTCCAAAATGACTAGCTAATCCCCTAGTGTGCGTTTCCCAGACTAGGAACTCTCTAAGTGACGTCCTAGGAATACAAAGTTTATTGCCCCTAAAAAGGTAACCATCCTGGATGGTGTAATCTTCACTGATACTGGATGGTCCTAGCCGAAGGGTCTTATGAATTTCACCAAAATCAGGACAAGTCTCATACTAATCTTTTATCCAGTTGAACCGTATAACTTTGGTGCTAATAGTACTCAATAATAAAGACTTACGGCTTAGGGTGTCTGCTACCTTATTTTCTACCCCGACACGGTGTTTCAGGACAAAAGTGTATGCCTGAATGTATTCAACCCATTTTTCGTGCCTAGAATTGAGCTTCTTTTGGGAGTTCAGAAATTGGAATGCCTCATGATCAGAAAATAAAACAAACTCCTGAGGCAGCAAGTAATGTCTCCAATACTTAAGGGCCTGTACTACCACATAGAATTCCTTATCATAGGTGGAATATTTAAGTTTAGCTTCATTTAGTTTTTTACTAAAGAAAGCTAAGGGATGATTTTCTTGGCTTAACACTCCACCTATGCCTACTCCCGACGCATCACACGCAACCTCAAACACCTTAGAAAAGTCTGGAAGTCTAAGTACGGGTGCATGAGTCATCCTATCCTTAAGCTCTAGGAAGGCCTTATTAGCTGACTTAGTCCACTCGAAATTACCTTTCCTAATATAATCAGTGATGGGTGCGACGATGGTGCTAAATCCCCTAATGAATCTCCTATAAAAGGTTGTTAGGCCATGGAAGCTGCAGACATCGTGGACATTCATAGGTACTGGCCACTCTACAATCGATCTAACCTTTTCAGGATCCACTGAGATACCTTCTGGGGTTACTACAAAACCTAGAAAGATAACCCTATGCGTTATGAAATCACACTTTTTAAGGTTTGCATAAAGGCTATTCTCTCTAAGGGTCTGATAGATTAATCTGAGATGGTTAAGATGGTCCTCTTTGGTCTTGCTATAAATTTATATATCGTCAAAATAAATCACTAAGAATTTTCCGTGTACTCTTTCAGGACCTGGGTCATGATTCTCATGAATGTACTGAGTGCATTTGAAAGCCCAAAAGGCATCACGACCCATTCAAACAGACCATCTCTAGTCTTAAATGCAGTCTTCCACTCATCCCCTGGTCTAATTCTAATATAATGGTAACCACTCTTAAGGTCTATCTTGGAAAAGATGGTGGCACCCGCCATCATGTCTAACATGTCATCTAATCTGGGGATAGAGAACCTATATTTAATAGTAATTTTGTTCATGGCCCTACTGTCCACCCACATTCCCCATGTATCATCTTCTTAGGGGTTAAGAGTGCAGGAACTGTACAAGGGCTTAAGCTCTCCCTAATGAATCCTTTTCTAAGTAATTCTTCCACTTGTTTATGTAGTTCTTGATGCTCAGTGGGGTTCATCCTATAATGGGAAAGGTTTGGGAGGGTGAATCCTAGGATCAGGTCAATGGCATTTTGGATGTCTTTCAAGGGTGGTAACTGATCAGGCAACTCTTCAGGGAAGACATCCTTAAATTCCTCTAGGGTCTCAATTACTTCAGTGGGTTGTTCTTTTTGGATTGATTCATGGATCTCTTTAGTGGTCAAAATCCAAATAGAGTTACCCTCAGTGATGTCCTTTTCTAATTCCTTAGCTTTAATCAGATTAACTCTTGGCTTGCTATCCTTAAGGCTACTAGATCCTTTCTTGATTGGGTCCCTAGGTGGAACTGGATATATTACATACTTGTTTCCATTGTGTTTAAAAGAGCAGATGTTGGATCAACCAAACAAGGTGGCATCGTGATCGTAAAGCCAAGGTCGACCTAACATAATACTACTAACATAGGAATTACATCGCACTTGATCTTTTCTTCATAATTTTGCAATTTGATTAGTATTTGGCATCTAGACTTGATTGGGATAGAGGTGGAATCTATCCATGAGACCTTATAGGGACTTGGATGAGGAACTGTAGTCATTCCTAGTGATTTAACTATATTGGCAGAAACAACATTGACACAACTCCCGCTATCAACTATTATCTTGAGCACCTTATCCCCTATCTTAATAAAAGTCTGTAGGATGTTAGTTCTACGCCAATCTTCCTAGTTCTTAGTTTGAGTCTGGGTCAAGATACATCTAACCACTCCTAGTTGATCTTCAGAATCAAATGTTTTCTCCTCTCCATCGTACTCATCTATTAGATGGGTATCAGCCTCATAGACCTCTCCCTCAGGTCAACTAGGGGCTTGGATTCAGTCTCAAGTAACTTATCTATATGAAGGGATCTGACTAGGCATTGGCTGATCATATGTCCTGGTTTGTTGCATCTAAAGCATTTGATCTGGGGTTGGGATTTTTTTGGACCTCTACAGATTTGCCCTTATTCTCCTTCTAGGGTGTAAGGGTACTATTTTGGGGTTGACTCAACTCGGTTCGGCTTGTACTGAGTCGGCTAGTGTTGGGTCGACTCGGGTAAGTCTGGCGAGGGTCTGAGTACTGGGTAGGTCTGGGATGATAGGATAGGCTTGGCTAGATCCTGGATATGGGCTAGGGCTCTTGGTAGCCTCTGATCTACGATAGGATGGCCCTCTCTAAAAACGTTCATAATCCCTAGCAACTTGGTAAGCTTCTTCTAAATCATGTACCCTTCTCAGGTAGAGTTCTCTTTGAATATCTGCTCTCAGGCCATACATAAACTTGGATAGGATGACTTTCTCAGACTGAATGATATTACACCTCATGGTATACTCTTGGAATGTAGCAATGTATTCATTCATAGTTTTGCTACCCTGAATTAATCCATGCCACTGATCTAATAGGCTCTGGTCATACGATGTGGGGACATAATTGGACCGAAGTCTAGCCTTCATGGCACGCCAAGTGACTATAGGGTCCCTACCCTCTAGTGCTTGCTTTTGCTCTATAGTGGCCCAGTATAACCTAGCCTATCATACTAACTTGAGCTTGGCAAATCTAAACTTATGCTCCCCAGACATGTCATACCAGTCAAAGTACTGGTCCATCTCTTCCTCCCAATCTAGGTAGATCTTAGGGTCCATAGAGCCATCGAAAGTAGGGGCTTCAAGTCTGACACTTCTAAGGGCTCTTTCTTCTTGGTCTACTGCCTCATGATTGGGTCTCCTAGGGGAGACATCTAGGACTAGATTAGGTCGAGGTGGTCTCCTAGGCTCATCCCCAAAGTAAGGATCATGATGTGGAAGTCCCCTAGGGTTTGGCCTTATATAGAGGTCAGGCTATTGAGCTCTCCTAGGATGAGGTAGGGTCTCATGATCAGACTCAGTATGGGCCTCACGGGCTTCTTCTAGGATGCTTAACCTAGTTTCGACTTGATCAAACCTAGACCCTAATCTAGCCTCAGATTGCTTGATGTCATGGTTCATTCGGGCTAGTTGTTCAGTGATGATCCTAAAGTGATCCTCAATATTTTGATTAGCCATGGGTTCAGCCTGTAATGGAGGTGGTGATGAGCGAAAAGATGCTCCTGATCTAGTGCACATGCAAGCACAATCAAACACACAAGACTCAGACTGACTCAAACTATGGTATGCTAGACCTAGTCATCCAGAGTAAAGAATTTGGCTTAATGCAAGCCAATCTAATAGTAACTCTTCAATTGGCTAGTTGGGACAGGTGGGAGGGGGAGGCTCATCCCAGAAATTGCAGGTGCCTAATTAGAATAACCCCAACACTCTGCTTAAGTTGTTTGACATTTGACCTTCCTTCTAAACATGAATTTCAGAGCACATGCCAGATTGATTTGTACTAGTCTTCTCCAGTACACTAGACTGACTGTTGGTGTCCCTAGCCCTCTAGGGCAAATGTCAATTAAGTTGCTACCTAGTTTTAGATTAGACGCTTATGATCGGAATGCATGGGTGGTTGTTTTGGGCCAAGAAAGGGGTCTCAATCTCCTTAAGAGTAATTTAATACAGATTAATGACATGCAAAACACAAACCCTAATCCAGAAATCTATAAATAGCAATAAATCTTAATTTTTTTTCATAGATCGAATTAAATTCTTAAAAAATAACAAAAAATACTTTAAATTATAAAAAAATCCAAAGAAATAAATTTCATAATTTCCTGATGTGTATGCAAGCAAAAATAATTCAATTAACAAAATTTTAGGAATTTTTATATTTTTAG
This sequence comes from Calamus simplicifolius, assembly GCA_900491605.1. Taxonomy (NCBI): domain Eukaryota; kingdom Viridiplantae; phylum Streptophyta; class Magnoliopsida; order Arecales; family Arecaceae; genus Calamus; species Calamus simplicifolius. Next base: position 237,480 of record UESW01001308.1, read on the forward strand.
GCATGTAATTAATTCACAGATCGAATTAAATTCTTAGAAAATAATAAAAAATAATTTAAATTATAACAAATCTAAAGAAATAAATTTTATAATTTTTTAATGTGTATGCAGGCAAAAATAATTCAATTAACATATGATATACTGATAATAATGTAAATTAAAAATCAAGTCGTAACCATGCTCTGATACCAAACTGATGTAGGACTGAGTCGAATGCAAATAAATTTTATATGATTAATGATTGTAGTTGATTAGTCTTCCAAAGTAATAGCCTAAGAGGGATTCAAAAAAACTCACAGTAACTCCGCACACGAAACAGTTCCACAGAAAAGTAAAAAAGAAAAATTGCCGAGGCTAAGAAGCCCCGGTAGGGCTTACTTTCCCACAATAAAGCTACTAGAAATTAGAGAAGGTATACCTAGCAGGATGAGGAGATCGAGATGCTGAAGGGGTCGTTCTGTCTGGTGGATGCACCCTGGATGACCAAGCCCCGAGCCCGTGGATCTGCGGCTAAGTATTCGCTGACCTGGATGGCGATCACCTTGAATCCTGGATTCATGGTTATTAAGGGACCTGCAAGAACACCATCCAAGAGTTAAAGAACAAGAGAGAAAAGTCAGATTAGAGGCAAAGAGGCAAGAAAGAAGTAGAGAAGGAGGGGCGGTCAAAAAGCTCTTGGGCATCCACTAGAGGAAAATAAGGGCTGTGGCCAGGGTTTCTTCTGGAGATTGGGATGTTCGCACGCACAGGAGAAGGAATCAAGTGCACCAGAGAACCAAATAACAAAACTCACAATAACTCAAAATTGGATTGATTGATTAATAATTCAAAGATGCATAATTCATACAGAGGGTCTCTTTTATAGAGCAAGAGACTTAGGGCCCAAGTAAATACAGATATGGAAAGAAAAGAGATACCCACTTTCTTTCTAAAGTGTGGATTAGATTACATAGAAAAAAAACTTCATGCCATACAAATCCCTTTTAAAAAAAGGCAATTTATGGGCAATAAAGGGTGTCCCTTTGCTGATTCTTTGGGCTGAAATTCTTTCAAATAGGGTTGCATGATTTAAAAATTGAGGCTTATCTTGTTGACCTGCTTGCTCTGCAAGGTGGCGTGTGGAATGCTTGTGCTGGAGTGTGGCAGGTGTGTGGCTGGCATGTGACTTCTTATGCAGGTGTGGCACCAACTTGAATTTAGCAGCTGTTCTGTTTGACTGTGATGGCCTTGTCTTCTGCTCCAATACTGGTGTCTCATCTTGTAAGCTGAATGAACTTAATAAAAATACCAACTGGACTGGACATGACACATATAAGATCAACTGGACTGGACATGACTCAAATTGACCCAAGATCATAATGAGCTGACTCAATATGACCCAAATCCTAATAATGAGTACCAACTCAAAAGATAGGACTCGAATACCCAAATAAAAAAATAAAATTGGATCCAAATTAAAATAAAATAAACATAGTTTCTAACTGAATCAAATCCTACAAACCTAATCATATATCCATAGAGGATTAAGAATCCTCTGTCTGATCCTGATGCCCGCGCCACTCAGCCAATATCTATCTCTTGTTCAATCGATGCTTCGAAGTTCGATAGTTTAGTATTATCAAACTTCTACATTGCTTTCAAAATATTCAAACTAATTTTTTAATTTAAAAATTTAAATAAATATTCAAAATAATAATAAAAAAATCTAAGATAACAACATGAACAATACAAATTAAGTTGAAGATAGACATTTTCAATTGGATGAATTTATTATTATTATTATGCTAAATGGAATAGCGATCAGGTCACCACCATTTCATTCGAAAAATAGAATGATATAAAATATCAACCAAAAAAACTAAAGAAAGTGAAAGAGAGAGGCATGCAAACATATAACACCTACTGAACCAAAATAAATTAAGCTCTAGCGGCCAACACCACAACAAACTGTCAAGCGTTAAAGACGGAGCCTTGAAGGACTAATCACAAGGGCTGTTTTGGTCCCACACTTTTCTCCATTTCGACAGAGATTTTTTCATTTCAAGTTTTAAAAGAAAAAAAAAAAAGCACCAACTTTGAGGCAGCCATTGCAAAAAGGAATAGTCAAATAAGGTTTGGATTATATCCTGTTTATAGTCAACCTGTGTCGCTGAGAAAAGAGGCAGTGACGCCTTCTTTCTGCTGGTGGCAGCCGAAGCAAAGTTTATTTTAACTCACCCAATTTTGATATGAAAGGGAGGTGAAGAAGAGGAAAGAAACAGGTAATATTTTCATTCTATTTCAACTTGATCCATTCTCCAATGTCTTATTACAATGTTTTATCTATATATGATATGACCTTTTAAAAGTCATTTATATAAATATATTACTGCAATCTAAAAGACAATACGTAAATACTAGGAGACATCATGTAAAAATATAAAAGACGTCATTCCTTAGAAACTTCGACAGACATCATGAAATTAACCAGAATACATCGAAATATATAGAAACATGCATGTCATACGTTCATTTATAAACTTATGGATTTTTTTAGACCATTCCCTTCATAAAATATGAAGATACGGCATTTTTTATTAGGAGTCAAAAACCCAATCCGAGAATAACTCTTTGGCTTCCTCATTACACTTAAAAATGCCTTCATGAATGTATTAAATTTATTATGACTCTTAGTATACTTTATAATAAAATTAATTTTAATCATTCAACAATCTTGATAAAAAAAAACTTAATTTTTTCCCATCAATTACTCTAAAAAGCATCTTGCTAGTAGAAGAGATCAATTTTGAAAGGGTCGATGAAAATGTCAGCCACTTATTCAAGAGACTTTGGACATGTATGCAAATTTAATATCCTTCTCCTTCGTATGATCTCAATTAGAATTGAAGCAAACATCAATATGCTTTATCCTTTTGTGATAAATCAGATTCTTGGCCAAATCAACAATTGATTTGTTATCAATATAAATCTTAACACCTTCAGTTTGAAGTACTTATATCTTCTTGAGTAAGTCAAATAGCATGAGAAACATAAGATGCTGCCATATAATTGGATTTACAAGTAAAGGGAGGCCAGGCTTGGTTGCTTTTTGGAAAATTATATGAATGTTGCACCTCCAATGCAAGAGCAAAATTTGGTTGTGCCTTTTATATCATTCAAGTCTCCTCTCCTACAGCACTCTGACCTTCAGTCTGGTGATATGTAATGGTTTAAATTCTATAAAATAGTTTAATTTTAAAATATTATAGTAAATTTAATTGTGCTATGAAGGTAAATTTTGGATCAAGTCAGTATAAATCCATATAAAGTTGCTAATTATTGTGAGTCTTGCCTAATTTTGGGAACCTAAAATGTTTAACCAAGTATTGACAAAGACCTTATAAATTACAATACCATAGATTTTTTTTTCTCCTGAATCTTATTTTCTTATCATTCCTAAGCTGCATTAATTTTTTAGAAATTTTATCTTGAATAGAAGTACCTTAGCTCAGTATTAGCCTTTGCACTATTTCTTAAAATTTTCAAAATTTGATCTTGAGAGAAAGAGATTGACTTTTTTCCTTAGAAAATTTTATTTTTTGGATATTTTTATTGAATTCAAAAAGCAGGGAGGTATTTCATTATTTCCATGGTAAATCTTAACTAAATAGAAAGAAAAAAAAATGAACATTTACTTAAATGATTTAAAATGACCAAGCATCATTTGTTATGAGAGAAGTCTCCCTTCTCTCTTCTCTCTCTTTCCTGTCTCCATATCGATTCCAAGCATTTATGAATATTTTTCTCCATAATTCTCTTTATTCCTCTTTCTTTCAAATCCTTCTCTATTAGTATTTTTTCTTTTACATCTTAGATCTATGCCCCTACACCTATTGTTCACTAATTGTTAGATTAGGAGCTACCAAGGTTCCTTTGGAGATTGACCACCTACCTCTACTTAAGATCCAAGTTGACTAATGTCACTTGGGTTCTTTAGGGACTTTTGATGGTTGACAGTGATTAGATAATATGACTAGATAATAACTTTTGTAGTATGTTTAATTAGTTTATATATTAAATCCCTTATTAAATGATGACGTGTATACCATGATTAGATGAATTATGCAATAAATCATTCACAAAATAAGATATACATATAACTACTTTGATATATTCACATATGCACAAAGCCTAAATTAATTTGTGAGTACAAGAAACTGAGCATATGTAAGAAATTAATCTCTGAGTAAGAATCATGCTTATATGTGAAGGCCCAAAGGGGGGGGGGGGGGGGGAGTGGGAAGGAGGGTGAGTTGGCTTATAAAAAAATCAAAACTAATTTAGGAACAATTTAAAGAAAGATAAATGCAAGTAAATTAAAAGAAAGAAAGTAAATAAAGCAAGAAATTTTTATAGTGATTCAATACTTTTTGCCTACATTTACTCCCAATTCTCTAAGGTATTTCACTATTCAGTCTTTTTTTCGATTAAAGATCAAACCCTTATACAACTTCTTATTTTTCTCAAGCAAAGGAGTAATCCTCACAAATAATTTAGAATCTTTTTACACTCTTTTCTTGAAGAGAACAATCAAAAATAAACACTCAAAAATAATAAAGCTCTAAACTTGGGTCGGATTGCTAAGTGCACTAAAGGCTCAAAAAAGACTTAATCAAAATTTTTTCAATAGTTTTAAACCCAAAAATATGCATTTAAACTAGCAACCAACCCTTCAATTTATAGCTTTAAAAAAGTATGACCGTTAGGGCTCCTAGGCAACTCCAATGGATATATTTTTATATGATTATTGGACTATCAAAACCCTATTGGTTGATTGTCTAGACTAGTGCTGGTCGACCGCCTAGACTAGGGCTAGCAAATCGCCCAGCTTAGGCTGATCAGCTACCCTACCTTATGCTAGTCAATTGCTAGGTCAAGGTAGAGAGTGACTAGTTTGGGCTTTTTATGGTTTTTCTAACACCAATTAACCATTTTAGGGTCTAGTTGACCGCACATGCCTAGTTTTGAATTTTTAAGTTAATTTCATGTTAATTATGATTCAAAACCTAATCTAAACCATTTTATGATTATAGCACTTTATGCACTTAATGTCCTACCTAGTTCTACATATGGTCCTTCAAAAAAATAAAATATACAAGTAACTTCATTCCTTTGAATATCGACACATTGGAAGAATTTTCAAACTTCTATTGTACCACTTCTGACTCATGTTGTAGGATGAGGTTGGATGAGTATGCACCTGTGTAAATCATCATAAATCATGAATGTTATTAGTAACTTAATCAATATATCTTGTTATCATCAAAACATGAATTATTGAATCCTAAGGTTCAACAATCTTTCCCATTTTGATGATGACAAACAATTGATTGTCAAATTGAAATATAGCATGGGATGAGCTAATTAAGATTTTATTTGATATTGTTATTATGTAAGTTAGTATTGGTGCAAGTATTTAGTGCTAAAATTTTTATGCCTAGCTCCCCCTCAACCCTTACTCTTCCCCTATTTATATGTTATATTTCAAAATGAGGCTTTTAATTGAAAGATAAGTCATATTAGAACATCATATTAAAAGTCTATTGAAAAATGATGTAGAAAACCTATAGAATCAAAAGAGTATTTGTAAAATATGAAAAATTTAGCTAAATTCAGATTTGCAATATTGAGCTCCATAAACATAGATTCTCACACATATCACTCTCCCTTTTAGTATCATCAAATGGAGGAATATAATACGTGAATAAAAAATAAAACAAGGATCATCATATGTATAAAGAAGTGTCTGGATATATGACAACAAAAATAGACATACAAAACAGAGATGCTGCCCTTCATTAGTATAACAAATAGGGGTCAAGGCTACAAAATATCCAACCAAAAAAATAATCACTCAACCATCCCAGGGATATGTCAATCAAAGCTTATGAAAATGTTGTTGAATAAGATCTATGATGGAGTCAAGATAGGCAGTGAGTACTTGATGTATCTCAAACATATCCTGTCAAAGGGATTGGATGGCCTAGCGAATCATCCGAACATCCCCTACAAATTAGATCATCTTATGTTGATGTGGTGGTTGTCGGTGCTGATAAAGAGCTTGGGATAGAAAGAGTGACTCACTAGCAGGAGCAAGCTGATCATCATCACCAATAGATCATCGTCTTCCTCCTCCTCAACATCGTTCCTACGTTGGTATACCACAGTAGTTAGGCGAAGCCTCATCTTCCAGAATGTAGCATCTGAGTAGTAATCATGAGGCTGCCTTAGCCTCCTCCCCTCCTCACTATTCAGCTCAATCCCAAAATACTAGAAAATCCTAGTGAAAACTAGGCCATAAGGTAAGTAGATCATCTTCTTAAAGGCATCTATGATATGTCGGATCATCAAATAAGGAAGGTTAAAAGAAAATTGGGATATCATATGGGAAAGGACATACATATCAATGAAAGTTACACCGTCTCTATGTCCATCTCTAGGTATGATGTTGTGAGTGATGATGAGATGTATGATCCTATGATGAACTGTGAGCTCTAGGTAGATGGTCTAAATGTAACCTCTATAGACTGGTCATCTAATATGGCATGGGTTTGCTAAAGCTCAGTAAAGGTTCCAGTGTTCCACTAGAAACTTTGAATAATATAAGCACCACTCTCACAAATGTTTAGAAAATGGGCTTTTGTAGGTGGGTCCAAGATAATTTAAGTTCCTTGATAAAAGAATTGATTTTCAAGTTAGCATCATCTATCTCTAAGTTAGAAAAAAAATAACTTGATCAGCTTAAGATAGATGGCATGGTTCATAGTCAACAAGCAGGATCCCCATCCTTATTGCTCCAAAGGGGTAATGAGGCCATATTCCTTGTAATGGGCTAGGTCCATTGTATACCTATTGGAAATTATGTTTCGTTTCTTGAAGGTTTCCCTAAATAATAATATAGTATCCCTTGACCTAAATAGGAGGTCCTCAAACTAGGATTTTTTTTACTATTTCAACTTAAGAGGAGAATTCTCCTCTCTTTCTTTTGGAGGCTTCATCCTTGGTGGTTTTCCTAGTTTTTCGGGCCATTTTAGTTTCAAGATTTTGGGAGATAGAGGCTTAAGTTTATAGGTTTAAAAATGGTTTAGGTAAGAAATCATAGCTAAAATTATGCAAAGCCCTAATGGGAAGAGAGAGAAATGCACTAGAGAGAGAGTCATTCATAGGGGAAGAGAGAGGCGGCGCTCTAGGGTTTCTCATGCCTTTAGAGAGAGAATAGGCGATAGGGGTAAGGAAAGAGAGAGAAACGCGTGTTTTGAAAGAAAAGAATCGGGTATTCTACACAACCGAAGGTGCGGGGTGCATGGGCAGCAGCCAAAGGGGAAGGGAAATACCGAGAAGAGCGGACGAGATGGAGGCGAGGTAGGATGGGACAGAGGCCACAAGGAGGGGACAGGTAAGAGGGAGGACGGGGGGGGATGACAAACGGCGGCAGGAACAGCCAGGCCCAAAGACCCAGAAAGGAAAGAGAGGAAAGCAAAAGCGAGGAAAAAGGGGGAAAAGACCGAGAGCGAAGCAAAGGAGGGAGAGGAAGAAGAAGAGAGAGGGAAGGGGAAGAGGAAAAAGAGGGAAGCGGGAAACAGAGGCAAAGGGGGGGAGGCTGAAACGGGCAAGTGCAGAAAGGGAGAGGGGAAAAAAGAGGGAGGGGTGAAAGGGGAGGAGAGAAAATGAAGGAAGAGGAAGAGACGAACGGAGAGGAGGGGAAGAGGAAAGGAAAGGAAAAAAGGAAAGGAAGGGAAGAAAAAAGGGAAGGAAGGAAGGGGGGGAAAAACGAAAAGGGAAAAAAGGACAGGGGAAAAAAAGGAAGGGAAAAAAGGAAAAAAAGAAAAGGGGGAAACGAAAGGGAAGGAAGGAAGAGGGAAAAAGAAGAAAAAGGAGGGAAAAAAGGAAAAAAGGAAAAAAAAAAAAAAAAGGAAAAAATAAAAAGGACAAAAAGAAAAAAGAAGAGGGGGGAGGAAGGGAAGGGAAGAGGAAAAAAGGAAGGGGCAAAAAATAAAAAAGAAAGGAGGGAAAAAAAAAGGAAAAAATAAAAAAAGAAGGAAAGGCGAAGGAAGGAAGGAAGAGGGAAAAAAAGGAATAAAAATGTAAAAAATGAAAAAAGTAAGGAAAAAAAAAAAAAAGGTAAAAAATTAAAAAAAGGAAAAAGGAATAAAAAAGGAAAAAGAGGTAAAAAAATAAAAAGGGGTAAAAATTAAAAAAAGGGAAAAAAATAAGGGGGAAAAGAAAAAAAAAATTAAAAAGTAATTAAAAATAAAAATTAAATTAATTGAAAAAAAAAATTTATTAGTTAATAATTTAATTAATTGCAATATTATAAAAAAAAAAAAAAATAAAATTAATTTTAAAAAATTAATTTAAAAAAATTAATTTAAAAATTAAAATTATTTTTAAAATAAAATTAATTTAATTTAATTTAATTAATTTAATATTTAAAAATAAAAAAATTAATTTAACTAATTTTAAAAAAAAAAAATATTTTTAAAAAAAATTAAATTAAAAATTAAAAAATTAATTTTTAAAATTAAATTAAAAAAAAAAAAAAAATTTAAAATTAATTTAATTTTTAAATTTAATTTTTTAATTAATTTAATTGTTTGGAGGAAGGGATAATTTTTTTTTACAAAAGTGGTATGGGTAATTTTATCAAAAGAAAAACTTATTATATTACAACATAACCGGTAATGTGGATAGCCACCTCCCCTTGAGGTAATGTAGATTACCACTTGAGTGGTAATCCAGCTTACCACTGCAAGATAGATTGCCATTCAAAATACATACCAAACATGGTTATCCAGTGGGGCCCTTTTAAATTACCGGTAATCTGGATAGATTGCCTCCTACCAAACGCCCCTAAGGTCTAGGGTTTAAATACATGACCAAGCTGGCTTGACCCTCACTCAGAAAAACTCTCATGGCTAACCCAATAAGATTAGGTTTACTCCAAGCCTATGTACACTCATGACTTGACTCAGTCTCAAAACTCTTGGACTCACGCCAAACCCAATACAAGTTAGCCTCCTCAAAGCCTATAGCCCAATATGGGCCTTAAGATAACCTAAAGCCCAAAATAACTTTAGAGCCTCCATGATACCTTATGGAGTATGGACCTTGGCCTTTTCCATGATCTTCTGGGCCTTTGGAGCATCACACCAGATCCAACACTGAATGCATGAACTATGGTGTAGAGATGATCATTATGGTGAAGCACCAAGGCGTAGGAGCGCACGAATTCGGAACAAAGCGGGAGGAAGCACATTGGACCCACTTGATGCTACTAGTTGATCCTTATAATGTCTTTCATATTATCTTATATTATCTTTTGTCATGTTAGTATATATCTTTTATTATGTTTGTATGGTTTTGTTGGGTCATAGGTATTTTGGTCATTGTGGGAGTCCATATAAAAAAGATGTGTGGATGAGTTAAGGTTTTTTTATCTTGGACATTTTGGGAGCTCTTTGAGAGTGCTTGTGGCGGCTTGAGTTTGTCTTCATCGGCGAGCTTGAGATCGGTAGCGGCGTAGCAATACAGTGTCTACTTGGGCTGGCAAGAGGGTAGGTTTATTCCCGAGCTAGAGAGATCAAATCATGGGTTGTAGTGGAGAGATCTTATCTATCTATCATCTTTCTTTACTGCTGTATTTTTTTTTTTTTTTTTTGGAGGCTTATAATAGGTGGGATTTGTTGGTTATTGAAGTGGTGTTCTTCATTATTGTCAAATCTTGTTTGTTCATGTTAGATCTCATTTTGTGCTTGATCTTGATGTGGAAACCCTCTCAAATCTGTGTGAAGTGTGCAAGGAACCAAGGGTGATCATTGGTGTAGTCATAAGCTTTCTTCCACCTCCCGAATAACATCTAAAAACAGTGGCAAGGATCGAAGGACTAAATCTTCACTCACAAAGGGGACAAATTCTAGGTGCACTCCAGGTGTTTGATCAAATTTCTGAACCATATTTTGTGAGGTTGGAGGTTGTTGAACCCATTGTTGTGGAGCCCAAGTGAGGAAACTCAACAGATTTGGTGCTTTCATTGAGATTATATCGCAGCAGGGGACTCAAGGTACCTCTTTTGGTTGTGGGTAGTCATGGAGTGGGAAGCAACACAGGGCTCTAACCGAGCGAGGTTCGAAGCATTGGAGGAGAACCAAAAAGAAATTATGGCAGCATTAGCTGAAATAAAGGCCGCCATTAATCAACTCTCCCTTAACACCATGGAGAGAAGGGAGCGCATGGAGCGAAGAAGTGTGGAACATGATGGGGAGAGGAGAAGGGATGGACGGTCCAACAATTCTAGACCTACTAGGTGACATGCAGATAAAAGACATGCATCTCATGGTAACTCTAATTCGGAAAGATCAAGGCATGAGGAGGAGCCGGAATGGGAAGAAAGGAGGCGGGGAGGCAGAGTTGAAGGCAGAGGAATTACAGTGGAGAGATGGCTTGATAATTCAGCATATTCATGGGATTCTTACCATAGGCATGGGCAGAATGATTGGAACTCCCAGGAAGAGGACAGCGAGGCTTCTGATGATGGGCGGCCATTGCGTAGGAGGAGGACCGTTGGTCATGGGCATCACTATGGGCCACGAAGGAGACATGGATGGCGTAGGAATAGAGATGGACACGATAGAAGGGAAGGGAGTTACCATGATCAGAAACTAAGAAAACCAAAGATTGATTTTCCTCGCTTTGATGGTGGAGATTCTCATGAGTGGTTGGACAAAGCCCAGCACTATTTTCATGTGTATGAGGTGCCCAAAGATGAGAGGGTGGATGTGGCTTGTTTCTTCATGGATGGGAAGGCTAGTAAATGGTGGCGGTGGTTCAAATTCAGATTTGAACAAGAAGGAGACTTGGTTGGACGGCCTTTGAACATGAATTCATGGAACATTGGGGACCATCCCCGGTGGTAAATCATAATTGGAAATTAGCCAAACTGAAACAAGAAGGGAAGGTGCAAAGTTACATTGAAGAGTTTAGACGGCTCCAAATGTTGATGAGGGGTTGATCGGAAGAGGCACTTATGGGGGCTTTTCTTGAAGGACTGAAACCATGGTTGGCTAGGGAACTCAAATTGAAACAACCAAGGTGTCTACAAGAGGCAATGAAGATGGTGAAAATTTTGGAAGATAGCTACTATGCTGAAAAACGTCAAGGCAAGGATGGGCAAGTTGGAAAGTCATCCAAAGCACCATGGAAAGAAAAAGAAATTTTGGAAGAACCCACCAAAGGCAAAAAGGAGGTAACAAAACTATCCAAAGATGAGGTACAAGGACGTATAAAGAAGGGGTTGTGTTTCAAGTGTGAAGAAAAGTGGAGTAAGGAACATAAGTGCCAGATGGGCCAAGTGTTCATGATTGTGGATGATAGCGATGATGAAGGTACAAAAAATTCCAATGGTGAATCCGAAGATGAAGTGGGCCATGGAGTGGCATTGGAGGGAGAGGAAGAAGAGTTGTCCCTTCATGCTATGTCAGGGGTAAAAGCACCATCCATTATGCGGCTCATGGCGTGGATTGAAAAACATGAAGTGACTTTGTTGGTGGATAGTGGGTCATCCCATAACTTTGTTAATGCTAACATTATCAAGAGGATTGGACTTCGGGGAGTAGCGGTTGAATCATTTGAGGTAAAGGTTGCCAATGGAGAAAAGCTGAAATGTGATGAGGTGGTACGGGATATGAAGATCAATGTTCAAGGTGTTAAGATTGTTATGGATCTGTATATCATCACTATTGTAAGTGTTGGCCTAGATGGCAACCCAAGATGGGGGATGAATTGGGTTCTTTAAAAAATGTTACACTTAAAATCAATTACACAAGATTAATGTGCACAAGTGAAGTGATGCAATAAATGATGAACATAATATAAAAGAAGATAGAGAGAGAAAGATAAACATGACAAACACACAAGGTTTATAGTGGTTCGGTATTAGCCACACCTACGTCCACTCCCAAGCAACTCTTGGGTCCACACTATAATCACCCAGATTATAGCTGAGTTGTTTTGCAAGATCATAACTCGAACTTATTGTTTTACACCGGGGTCACAACGAACCCAGCTGGTTTTCACAGGTTCACTAGCACAAAACCTAACGTAAGCTGCTCTTAGCTTACCCCGAGGTCAACTACCTCAACTAATTCAATCCCCCTGATTGAATTAGAAAACAAACAATTCAAATATACGTGTAAAGCAAATTAGAAGCTCCTTAAATGAGCAAATTAACAATATGAATAAATGAGAATAGAAAAGCCTGTTTTGAAGTAATGTGAAGTTGAGCTTTTCTTCTTTTCTTCTTTTCCTCTCCTCTTCTGAATGGGCTATCAAGATTTGAACTCCGATTCTTGAACAAGGCTCGGTGAAGAAAAGGTTGAAAATTAGGGCTCTTGCTCTTCTTCTTCAAAACGATGGAAATCCTTTGAATTTGATCTTGAAGGTCTTTTGGATTTCTCTTCTATCTCTCAATAACAGTTATGCTTTGACTCAGAGAATCTCCTCTCTGAAAACTTCTTGATTTCTCTTTTTTTTTTTGTTTTCTTTCTTTTCTCTTTCGTTCTCTATTTTTGAACGGACGAAGCCCCTTTTATAATCCTTTTTAATCAAGATTAGGTAAAAAATAGCCGTTGAAATGTACTTGGATTACATCCTCATGCAAAGAAATAGATCCATTGGAGGGTAGGTCAAAAAATATTACCGTTGGAATTGACTCTGACAGATTTGAAAAAATGATTCTGACATGTTGGAGTCGGCTCCAACTTTTCAGGTGTCGGCTCTAAGTCTGGTTTCCAAAAATAGTAACAAAAAGTTCGTCGTGGAGTCGGCTCTGAGATTCTGTGGTGTCAACACATCGCGATCTGGAGTTAGCTCTAATTTTTGAGGGTGTCGGCTCTAACAATGTTTCGAAAATGTAGTCTCTGTTTCTCATGTTAGAGTCGGCTCTAAATATCTAGGTGTCGGCTTCAAATACTGACATGGAAAACAATTCTCTATATCTCAGGTTAGAGTCGGCTCTAACTTTTCAGGTGTCGACTCTAAACCATACCGAAAGTTTCAAACTGTTTTGGTACGCTCTGGAGTCAGCTCTAATGACTGTGGGTGTCGGTTCTAACTTCTGAACTTTGACAAATACCTTTAAACACTGATTCAAACTAATTCTCTATTTAACATTTGAATAATTTACCTTTCTAAATTCCTGAAACATATGTCAATTATATTAGTAACACAAGGAATATACTCATGGCTTTTGTTAATCATCAAAATCAATAAGTGGGTCAATAATCTTTTCCTTTTTGATGATGATAAAAATATTGAGTATATGCATAATCAATTAATGAAATTATTGAAATGAATAAGTTCTCATAGTTAAGCTCCCCCTAAATAAGGTAGCTCCCCCTATGGATATGCATATAATAACTAATTCACTTTTATTTAAATTTCATCATTCATTCTTTTTCCTTATGCACATTTTAATTCCATGTAACTTTGCTTTCATTTAACATAGCTCCATGCATATATAAGCACATATACTCTTTAATTACCCTATGCATATACATAAACACTCTTTCTCCCCCTTTTTTGTTATCAACAAAAAGGTTAAGAAGAGGGTGCATCTAGCTTAAATTAACATCAAAATACAAACACATGAATTGAGTAACTCAAAGTTCAAAAGTTTAAGTAACAAGATTAACTTCATATTGCATTCATTGAGAATAAAGTCATTACATCAAAATATTCATTAAGTCATTACAAACTACATCATTCACATTACATCAAAGTATCAAAATACATCTTTAATCTTAGTTACAAACTAAAAACTAAAGAAAGCTTGAAATTTAATAGATCATCTCAAAATCCTTTTGAGTTCTTCTAATATCTGCTCCATCCCTTTCTCTTGAATCTTCATGAAATCATTTAACATTTTCTCAACCAAAGCAGCTGCAACTGTAACTTTCTCCTGAAGTTCAGCATTGCATTTGGAATAAGTGTCAGAGTCACCTGCTATATCCTTGATTTTATCAAATATCATCTTTAAATCTGACTTCAAGGTAACTGAAGATGAGCTCAGTGATGACTCAATCTTACTGACTTTATCTTCCAAAAAGTAGCGCAATTGCCTTACTCCCATAAGTTGATTTTCAATTTCATTCTTCATCTTGATATCATGATTCACAAATAATTCTTTAAGCTGCTCCAATTGTCTCTCAGTAAATCCAGAAGGTACATGAGTAAAGGATGCAGGGGGTGGAGCTGGTGCTGGGGGTGCAGAACTGCTGGGACCTGGCGAAGAATGCCTCACTGATGGTCCTGCCACTGATGGACCAGGGGCCGCAGTCTCAACCTCAACTGCTCTATCATCCATATGCCTTTTCCTTTCCCAATGGCCATTAACCTTCACAAAGCCCATACGGTGTAAGGTTACACTATTAAAGTAATCTGTATGTCTAAGACTCTTCATAGGTTCATTGTCCAATATATTCACTCCTTGACTCTGAAATGCCATTGTCAAAATCATTCCATAGGGTAATGTAGATCTTTTCTTACAACATGCATCTGCCATGTATCCAATCATCATGCTTGGTAGATTTATAGGCTGACCTGTCACAACACAGTCCATCACAACTATGTCCCTCTCGGACACATACTCAAACCTTTCAGTCTTGGGAAATAGGATTCTACTGCATATGTTGTGCAAAAGCCTCAGTTCTAGGGGTAACTAATTTGCCCTAACTTCCTCAAATTCTTCCATATCTCTACCAAGGATTCTAGACAATGCTTCACCTCTCTTACTGTGAGAGTTAGCAATTAATCCTACAATCGGTATTTTCAACAAATTTCCTAAAATCTTCGAAGTCAAATGAATTCTCGTTCCTCTAACATGACTAACAATACTAAAGCTGGGTAGGTGGGAACATCCAAGGAACATAACTTTTTCCAACCCATCTCTTTGATTTGTCTTCCAAGAGTGAAACCTTCCGCTTCAAAGAAACCAAAATTGACTTTTCTTCCCATTGTAATAACTTTCCTGGCTAGGAGATCTATATGGGAAGAGGATGGACTAGGAATAGCGCCTGAAGTAGAGGATGATGAGGTAGAGGAAGAGCTCGGCGACGGTTGTCTTGCCGGACGCCTTGCCGTTCTTTTTCCCATCATCACACTTGCTCCAAAGATTGATCCACGGTGCTTGGGTGCCATTGAGCATTAGGAAGAGATGAATTAGAGGGATTCTAGGATTTGAGAGAAGTGGAGAAGGTTTTGAAAGAGTTTGGAGATGATTAGAATCGAAAAGGTATCGACTCTGCCCTAATAAAGTCAAACTAGGACCACAAGGTGTCGGCTCTCGCAAAGCTGGGTGTCGACTCCAAGTCGCTAACACAGTCAGCGCCCGAAATAGAGTTGGCTCCACAAAGGCGGGTGTTGGTTCCAAAATCATAAACAGAGAGCAACACAGACAGGTGTCGACTCCACCAATAGTGGTGTCGGCTCCAAGACAGTTTCAGTGAAAAATGAGAGTTTCAAAGAATCTAAAACTTGTCAAAATAATCATTAAATTTTGGATAAATCTTCCTTGGAATGTGGTGAATCAAGAGGTTCAATTATCTAGATAAGTTTTCCTTAGAATCACAAAAGAATATTCAAGAAATTGATTGAATTCTAGATAGTCATTCCTAGGAGATTTAAAATCATTCCAATGGATCACAAACTCCTAATTCTCCTCTAAGATAACAAAATCTCTCTTCACTTAAGGGTTTTATAAATATGTAAGCTAATTGTTCATTAGTACATACATAATTAAGACAAACATCATTATTAGCTACATGTTCTCTAATGAAATGATGTCTTATTTCAATGTGCTTTGTTCTTGAGTGTTGAATTGGATTTTTAGTTAGATTTATTGCACTAGTATTATCACATCTAATTGAAGTTTTATCAAGTATTATACCATAATCTTCAAGTTGTCGCTTAATCCAAAGGATTTGAGTACAACAACTTCTAGCTGCAACATATTCAGCTTCAACAGTTGATAATGCAACCAAATTTTACTTTTTGCTAAACCAAGAGATTAAGTTACTACCTAAAAATTGGCATGCATCACTTGTACTTTTTTTATCTAATTTACAACCAGCAAAATCAGAATTAGAATATGCAATCAAATTTAATGTTAAATCTCTAGAATACCATAATCCTATATTTTTAGTTCCATTTAAATATCTTAGAATTCTTTTTACAGTAATTAAGTAAGATTCTTTAGGTTTAGACTCATATCTAGCACATAAGCATACAACAAACATAATATCAGGTCTACTTGCTATTAAGTAAAGTAGTGAACCGATCATACCTCTGTAATATTTTTGATCAATTGCTTACCATCTTCATCTTTATCCAGTTTGCATGAAGGACTCATAGGCATTCCAAGAGGTTTAACTGATTCCATACCAAACTTCTTGAGAATTTCTTTAGTGTGCTTTGTTTGGTTGATGAAAATCTCTCTCTTTCTTATTTGATTTGTAGTCCAAGGAAGAAGTTAAGTTCTTCCATCATGCTCATCTCAAATTCTCCCTGCATCAACTTTGCAAATTCTTGACACAGAAGATCGTTAGTAGCACCGAATACTATATCATCTACATATATTTGTACTACCAATAAGTCTTTATCTTTTCTTTTCATAAACAAGGTTTTATCAACATTTTCTCTAGAAAAATTATTTTCAATTAGAAATTTACTTAGCCTATCATACCAAGCTCTAGGTGCTTGTTTTAAACCATAGAGTGCTTTGTGTAGTTTAAAAACATGATTTGGAAATTCATGATCTTCAAAACCAGGTGGTTGTTCTACAAAAACTTTCTTATTTATAAAATCATTTAAAAATGCACTTTTAACATCCATTTGAAATAAGTTGATGTTCATATAATATGCAAATGCAAGTAACAATCTAATTGCCTCTAATCTAGCAACCGGTGTAAAAGTTTCTTCAAAAGTAATTCCTTCTTCTTGATTATATCCTTTTGCAACTAGTCTAGCTTTATTTCTAATTATAATTCTATTTTCATCTAATTTATTTCTAAATACCCATTTAGATCCTATAACAGGATGACCTGTGGGTATATCAACTATGATCCATACTTTATTCCTAGTAAATTAATTTAATTCTTCTTGCATAGCTAACATCCAATTACTATCTTTTTCGGCTTCTTCAATAGTTTTAGGTTCTATATGAGACATACATGCAAGATGATTATTGATATTTCTCATTGATGATCTAGTTCTTACACCTTGAGATGGATCACCTATGATTAAATCCTTTGGATGACCATAAGCATATCTCCAATCTCTTGGTAGATCTACATCATTGCGAGTAGTATCAATACCATCATCCTTAGGTGAATCATTATCCTTAGCTTCTGGTTCATGATCTGAAGATACATCTACATTCAATTTTTTAATATCTCTTTCAAGCAAATTTATATCTTCCTCATCATCTATCTTTTCAGAACTTGATGCTAAAGATTCATCAAACACTACATGAATTGACTCTTCTACAATTAAATACTTCTTATTAAATATCCTATAAGCTTTGCTAGAAGTGGAATATCCTAAGAATATACCTTCATCAGATTTTATGTCAAACTTTCCAAGATTGTCTTTACCGTTATTATGAATGAAACATCGACAACCAAATGCATGAAAGTAACCAATGTTGGGTTTCCTATTATGCCATAATTCATATGGAGTTTTCTTAAGGATTGATCTAATTAAGGATCTATTTAGGATGTAATATGCCGTGTTTATAGCTTCCTCCCAGAAATACTTTGGGAGTTGGCTTTCACATAGCATGGTACAGGCCATGTCTTCTAAAGTTCTATTTTTTCTTTCTACAAATCTATTTTGTTGAGGTGTTCTAGGTGCTGAGAAGTTATGATGAATGTCATTTTCAATGTAGAAATTTTTAAATAAATGATTTTCAAATTTAGTTCTATGATCACTTCTAAGAGATACTATGGTGTTGTTTTTCTCTTTGTGACTTTCTTGAAGAATTTCAGAAAGATAGGGAAAGTCTCATCTTTGTGAGCTAAAAACAATACCCAAGTGAATCTAGAATAATCATCTACTATCACAAGACCATATTTCTTTCCTCTAAGACTAGTGGTTCTAGTAGGTCCAAAAAGGTCCATATGTAGTAGCTCAAGTGGCCTAGTAGTGGAAACAATATTTTATATTTCAAAGAGTTTCTAGTTTGTTTTCCAAATTGACATGCATTATAAATTCTATTGTTTTCAAAATCTAGTTTTGGAAGTCCTTTAACTAAATCCATTCTAAGTAATTTTTAAATTAAGTGTGTGCTTGCATGACCTAGTCTACGATGCCACAGCCATCCAATCTCATTTACCTTAGCATTATCAGCAATTAAGCAATGGTTACTAGTAGACAGATTGTCTAAATCAATTAAGTATACATTGTCATTTCTATTTCCAATAAATATAATGCTATTGTCAATGGGATTTGATACAGTGCAAATAGAAGATTCAAAAAAAACTTTGAAACATTTATCACACAGTTGGCTAATGCTAATTAAATTATGCTTTAATCCATCTACATATAAAATATTTTCAATAAAAGTGGATGGAGTGATCTGAATTTTACCAAAGCCCATGATTTGGCCTTTGCCATTATCTTTAAAAGTTACAACTCCTCCTCTTTTTGCTTCAAGGGTGATGAATTGCTCCTTGTCACCCGTCATGTGTCAGCCACTATCAAGATACCATTTTCTTTTTGATCCTTTAGCCGCAAGACACTCCCGCAAGACAATCAAATCTTTTGTTTAGGTACCCAAGCCTTCTTGGGTCCTTCATGGTTAGTAGCAATAAACACCATTCCTTTTGGAACCCATATTTCTTACCTTTAAGTATTAAATTCTTATGAGACATTTTGAAATTACATTCATAAGATTTATGTCCCTTTTTGCCATAGTGGTAACATGAAATATCATTTTTGATTGGTTTCTTTATGAAGAAATTGTTGACACATTTTTGTTTCATATGTGGTCTATTTCCTAAACCAACTTTGTCAAAAATAGCTCTTTGATTGTTCAAAAGTAGATTAAGTTTTTTTGAGCTATTTGTAAATTTATCAACAATATTCTTATATTTTTCAATTTCTTTCTTCAAATTAAGGTTTTCAGTAGAAATTGATTCCTTTTCTTTTAATATGTCTTCTTTTTCAGAATTCAAATGTTTGATCTCAAGAACTAGTTCATTTTTCTTCTTGAGAAGATCTAAGTTTTTAGTTTTCAAAGTTTTATTCTTGGTTCTCAAAATCTTGAAATCACTAACTAATTCATTAAAAGCATCATACAATTCATCAAAAGTAAAATCATCATTGGGGGTTTCAGAATTTACCTTATTTTTATCATTTGCCATAAAGCATATGTTGGCAACCTCTTTTTGATCCTCTTCAGATGAAGACTCCTCGCTGTTGCTCCAAGTTGTAACATAAGCTTTCTTCTTCATTTTGTATCCTTTCTTTAGTTGAGGACATTCTGATCTAAAATGTCCCGGTTTCTTGCATTCATAACATATCAAGGGATCCTTTTCCTTGTCCTTATCCTTTTCTTTTTCTTTTTCTCCTTCCATTTTAATACCAGATTTTCTCTTGTGGAAGGGTCTCCTTCTTTGCATAAAATTTCTGAATTTTTTGCAAGGAGAGCTGTCTCATCATCTTCTTCATCATCTTCACTGCTACTCTTTTCATTTTCTGCAGCTTTGAGTGCTATTGTCCTTTTCTTTTTCACATCTTCTTCTTGATGTTGTTTCATTGTAAGCTCATGGGTCATAAGGGATCCAAGTAGCTCCTTCAAAGGTAGAAAATTCAAATCTTTGGCTTCTTGGATTGCTGTCACTTTGGCTTCCCATGATCTTGAAAGAGATCTAAGAATTTTTTGCACTAATTCAGAGTTAGTATAAGTTTTACCAAGACACTTTAATCTATTTACTATATCAGTAAATCTAGTGTACATGCATGTAATTGACTCATTTTGTTTCATGCTGAAAAGTTTATATTTATGCACCAAAATGTTAATTTTAGATTTTTTAACTTGGTTGGTACCCTCATGAGTAACTCCCAACCTATCTCATATTTCTTTGGCTGAGATGCAAGTAGATATTTTATTGAATTCAATTGCATCCAAAGAACAGTATAAGACATTCATGGCCTTGGCATTAAGTTGAGCCATGTTTCTATCATTCTGATTCCAATCCCTCTCAGGCTTAGGAACAATAGATCCATCTACTATGTGCTAGGACCATTGATAATGACACTCCATAATTCATAGTCTAAAGCTTGAATAAAAATTTCTCATTCTAGCCTTCCAATATGAATAGTTTGTGCCACTAAATAAAGGAGGTCAGTTTGTGGATTGACCTTCAGAAAAAGATGATCTAGCTTGAGCTGCCATTTGGATCTTTAGCTCTTGATTGTTAGATCAAGCCAAAATGAGCACTTGCTCTGATACCAATTATTGGCCCAGATGGCAACCCAAGAGGGAGGGGTGAATTGAGTTCTTTAAAAAAATTTACACTTAAAATCAATTACATAAGATTAATGTGCACAAGTGAAGTGATGCAATAAATGATGAACACAATATAAAAGAAGAGAGAGAGAAAGATAAACACGATAAACACACAAGGTTTATAGTGATTCGGTGTTAGCCACACCTACGTCCACTCCCAAGCAACTCTTGGGTCCACACTATAATCACCCAGATTACAGCTGAGTTATTTTGCAAGATCACAACTCGCATCGGGGTCACAACGAACCTAGCTGGTTTTCATAGGTTCACCAGCACAAAAACCTAATGTAAGCTGTTCTTAGCTTACCCCGAGGTCAACTACCTCAACTAATTCAATCCCTCTAATTAAATTAGAAAATAAACAATTCAAATATACGTGTACAGCAAATTAGAAGCTCCTTAAATGAGCAAATTAACAATATGAATAAATAAGAATAGAAAAGCCTGTTTTGAAGCAATGTGAAGTTGAGCTTTTCTTCTTTTCGTCTTTTCCTCTCGTCTTCTGAATGGGCTATCAAGATTTGAACTCCGATTCTTGAACAAGGCTCGGTGAAGAGAAGGTTGAAAATTAGGGCTCTTGCTCTTCTTCTTCAAAACGATGGAAATCCTTTGAATTTGATCTTGAAGGTCTTTTGGATTTCTCTTCTATCTCTCAATAACAATTATGCTTTGACTCAGAGAATCTCCTCTTTGAAAAGTTCTTGATTTCTCTCTTTTTCTTTTCGTTTTCTTTCTTTCTCTTTCAATCTCTATTTTTGAACGGACGAAGCCCCTTTTATAATCCTTCTTAATCCAAGATTAGATAAAAAATAGCCATTGAAATGTACTTGGATTACATCCTCACGCAAAGAAATAGATCCATTGAAGGATAGGTAAAAAAATATTACCGTTGGAATCGACTCTGACTGATTTGAAAAAATGATTCTGACATATTGGAGTTGGCTCCAACTTTTTAGGTGGCGGCTCTAAGTCGGGTTTTCAAAAATAGTAACAAAAAGTCCATCGTAGAGTCGGCTCCAAGATTCTGTGGTGTCGACACATCGTGATCTGGAGTCGGCTCTAATCTTTGAGGGTGTCGGCTCTAACAATGTTTTGAAAATATAGTCTTTGTTTTTCAGGTTAGAGTCGGCTCTAAATATCCAGGTGTCGGCTCCAAATACTGACACAGAAAATAGTTCTCTATATCTCAGGTTAGAGTCGGCTCTAACTTTTTAGATGTCGACTCTAAACCATGCCAAAAGTTTTAAACTGTTCTAATACGCTCTGGAGTCGGCTCTAATAACTGTGGGTGTCGGCTCTAACTTCTGAACTTTGACAAATACCTTTAAAAACTGATTCAAACTGATTTTCTATTTAACATTTGAATAATTTACCTTTCTAAATTTCTGAAACATATGTCAATTACATTAGTAACACAAGAAATATACTCATGGCTTTTGTTAATCATCAAAATCAATAAGTGGGTCAACAGTGGGCTTAGATATAGTACTTGGAAGTGCTTGATTGAAGAGTGTTGGAAGGGTGCTGACCGACTATGGGTATATGACAATGGAATTCAAATTTGGTGGCAAAAAGAGGGTTTGGAAAGCACTAATATCCAAAGAAATTCAACAATGTGAAGCAAATATGATAAAAAAATTATACCAGAGTGGTGCATGTTGTTTTGCCATTGTACTAGCAAATACCAATCAAGCATGGGATGATTGGAAGCAAGGTAAAGAGGGTGAAGTAGAAAAATTGCAGCAACTACCTACTTCAATAAGGCGTATGATTGAAGAGCACAAAAATGTTTTGGAGCTACCAAATGGGTTGCCACCAAGTAGGTCCTTTGATCACCGAATTATTCTATGGGATGAGACAAGACCTGTGAATGTTCCCCTTATCATTATGCTCATTTTCAGAAAGGAGAAATAGAGCGGCAAGTGGAAGAAATGCTGAACCAAGGGTTGATTCGACTTAGTACTAGTCCCTTCTCTTCACCGGTGTTGTTGGTAAGGAAGAAGGATGGTTCATGGATGTTTTGCACCGACTATAGGACCCTAAATGAAGCTACAGTGAAGGACCATTTTCCCATTCCCATGGTGGATGAGATGTTGGATGAGTTACATGGTGCGGTGGTCTTCACCAAATTGGATTTAAGAGTGGGGTACCATCAAATCAGAATGAAGAAAGATGATGTGCACAAAATGGCTTTCAGAACACACTCGGGACACTATGAATACCTTGTCATGCCATTTGGGTTGTGCAACTCCCCCTCCATATTTCAAGCCGCCATGAATTAGGTATTCAAGCCTTTCTTGTGCAAATTTGTGCTAGTATTTTTTGATGACATTCTTATATACTCCAAGTCTATGGAAGAACATGTTGGTCATTTGGAGACGGTGCTTGGGTTGTTAGAGGAGCACCATTTCTTCGTCAAGTTAGCAAAATTTGAGTTTGTTCAAGAAGAGTTGGAGTATCTTGGACATATCATTTCTGCAAATGGGGTGAAGGTTGATAACAAGAAGATAGAAACTATGGTGGATTGGTCACTACCTTCCAATATCACTGCATTGAGGGGATTTTTGGGACTCATCGGCTACTATAGAAGGTTTGTGAAGAACTATGGACTGATTGCTAAACCTTTAACATCCATGTTGGGAAAAGATAGTTTTGTATGGAGTGATGAGGCGAAACAAGCATTTGAAGACTTGAAGCAGGCTATAACTCAAACTCCAGTTTTGGCACTACCAAATTTTGAGAAGCCTTTCAAAGTGTATACCGATGCTAGTGGGGAATGAATTGGAGCGGTGTTAGTGCAAGAAAGAAGACCATTAGCTTTTCTTTCTAAAGCGTTGGGTCCTATAAAGAAAACTTGGAGCACATATGCCCATGAGATGTTAGCGATAATACATGCAGTCAAAGTTTGGAGACCATATCTTTTGGGTAGGCGGTTCACAATTGTGACGGATCAACAACCTTTGAGACATCTTTTAGAGCAGAAAATTGTCATACCGAAGCAGCAAAAATTCATGGTAAAGTTGTTGGGTTTTGAGTATGACATAGTCTACAAACTGGGGAAGAAAAACAAGGTGGCCGATGCTTTATCCAGGAAGGAAGGGAGCTCTATGTTGTGGACGGTTTATGCTAAAAATGAAGCAAGTTTGCATGCTCTTAGTGGTGCTGAATGGGAGGTTTGGGAAAAGGTGCGTGAAGCGGTGCAACTTGACAAGAGGTCATTGGAGATTTGTGAAAAGCTTGAGAAAAGAGAGATGGGAGTTGAGGGCTACAAAATGAGTAGTGGATTGTTGTACTATGGTGATTGTATTTATGTTCCATGTGTACCAGGGCCGCGGGAGGAGATATTAACTCATTTCCACCATAGCAAAGAAGGGGGACACTCTGGATGGTTGAGAACATATCTTAAGGTGAAACATTTCTTCTATTGGGAGGGCTTAAAGAAGGAGGTGAAGGAAATGGTGGCCAAATGTGACATATGCCAAAAAGTTAAATATGATCAAAGGGCTCCAATGGGTTTGCTACAACCATTACCAATACTGGTAAGGATTTGGGAAGATCTCTCCATGGACTTTATGGAAGGACTACCGACGAGTAGAGGACATGAAGCCATCTTGGTTGTTGTAAATAGATTGAGTAAAGGTGCGCATTTTATACCTCTTCGGCATCCTTTCACTGCTAGTAGTGTAGCAAAAATTTTTATTGAAAATGTGGTAAAGTTGCATAGAATACCACGGAGTATTGTGACGGATCGGGGAGCATTATTCATGAGTTCTTTTTGGCAAGAACGCTTCACTTTGCAAAGTAGCAAGCTGAAAGCTAGTTCATCCTATCACCCCCAAATGGATGGGAAAACAGAGGTGATGAACCGGACATTGGAGAAATATCTTAGGTGCTATTGTCATAATGAACAATCAAGATGGAAAGAGTACCTTCCATGGGCTGAATATTGGTACAACACCACATATCATGCTTCCATCAACACAAGCCCATTCGACATAACATATGGAAGGTCACCTTCCATGTTGAATAGTTATGAAAAGGGAAGAGCCAAGAATGATGAGGTGGAGGAGTTGAGAACAAGAGATGAAGTTCTTACTAATGTGAAGAAGGCACTCATGAAGGCATAAAATAGAATGAAAAAGTATTATGACCAAGGTAGGAGGGATGTAAGCTTTGAACCCCGGGACTATGCATATCTCAAGTTACAACCATATAGGCAAAATCACTCAAGAAGATATTTAATGTCAAGCTTTCACAGCGCTACTATGGGCCTTTTAAGGTGTTGAAGCGCGTTGGAGAGGTAGCATATAAGTTAGAATTGCCTGAATCTTCTCTCCTTTATCCTGTGTTTCATGTGACTGCATTGAAGAAAATGATGGGAGAACCGGAGTATGTTGTTGAAGAGCTGCCTTCTTTTGATGAGGAAGGAACAATATTACTAAAGCCCGAAGCGGTTCTTCGTTATCGAAAGCATAAGAAAGGCAAGGAAAGTAATGATGTGTGGCAAGTATTGATTCATTGGAAAGGGCTACCGGTGAAGGAAGCGACATGGGAAGACTATGAGGATGTGGCCAAACAATTTTCGAACCTATCCTTTGAGGACAGGGAGTTCTCAAAGGGGGAGGGAATGGTGAAGCACCAAGGCGTAGGAGCGCACGAATTCGGGACAAAGTGGGAGAAAGCACATTGGACCCACTTGATGCTACTAGTTGATCCTTATAATGTATTTCATATTATCTTATCTTGTCTTTTGTCATGTTGGTATGGGTCTTTTGTTATGTTTGTATGGTTTTGTTGGGTCATGAGTATTTTGATCATTGTGGGAGTCCATATAAAAAGGATGTGTGGATAGTTAGGGTTTTTTATCTTGGACATTTTGGGAGCACTTTGAGAGTGCTTGTGACGGCTTTAGTTTGTCTTCATCGGCGAGCTTGAGATTAGTAGCGGCGTAGCAATACGGTGTCTACTTTGGCTGGCAAGGGGATAGGTTTATTTCCGAGCTAGAGAGATCAAACCACAGGCTGTAGTGGGGAGATCTCATCTATCTATCATCTTTCTTTACTGCTATATTTTTTCTTTATTTTGGAGGCTTGTAATAGGTGGGATTTATTGGTTATTGAAGTGATGTTCTTCATTGTTGTCAAATCTGGTTTGATCTCATTTTGTGCTTGATCTTGATGTGGAAACCCTCTCAAATCTGTGTGAAGTGTGCAAGGAACCAAGGGTAATCATTGGTGTGGTCAGAAGCTTTCTTCTACCTTCCGAACAACATCTAAAAACAGTAGCAAGGATTGAAGGACAAAATCTTCACTCACAAAGGGGACAAATTCTGGGTGCACTCTAGGTGTTTGATCAAATTTCTGAACCAGATTTTGTGAGGTTGGAGATTGTTGAACCCATTATTGTGGAGCCCAAGTGAGGGAACTCAACACATTATAACATGCTCTTTCTCAATTGAATGCTCATTATGTAGCCTTATGTTGCCGCTGGAATCTGTCCTCCGACTCGGGTGCGATCGGTCTCTTGATTGGGCTTCCTCCTGGGCGAACCTGCAAAGAAGTCCTCACGCGAGAGGCATTGGGGGTGGCCCTCCGCGGAAGACCCTCTGATGCTCAAGTCAGTGGGGATCGACGATCAACAGAAATAAGGAGAAGGGTCTCTCTGGGGAGTCCCTCCAGGGGCGGCCAATCGGGAGCTCGTGCGGAGCACCGACAGCGGAGATGAAAAAGGGGGAGCAGTGAAAGAGAGAGAGTGAGAGTGATGCTGGGACTAAGCCAGGAGCTGTGTACGGGAGCTTGTACGCGTACCTGAGAGAATCTAGGAGCGTCTTATTTATAGGTAGTCACCTGAATCTTGAGCGCCTTCTGGAAGGTTCGAAGGTTGTTGGGATACGGAGATGATTCGAATCAGGCCGTTGTGAGGCCGGTAGGATCCGTATCTTGTCCATTGAAGGATCGACGGCTGGGAGAGCTCTATGATGGCCTGAGATCCAATGACTGCGTAGGTCCTAGACCATTATTGCATATCCTAGACCACTCCTCGATATAATTCTTCGTTTGAGATTCTGTTACACTAGGCTTGGACTCTCCCGCGCTAGGTTCCGTGAAGGTGCATGTCGAGCTATGGATTGCTCGGGAGCTACTCGGGGGAGCCGAGCTATGGGTTGCTCGGGGAAGCCGAGCTACAGGTTGCTCGAAGGGACCGAGCTATGGATTGCTCGGGAAGCCGAGCTATAGGTTGCTCGGGGAAGCCGAGCTATGGGTTGCTCGAGGGAACCGAGCTATGGGTTGCTCGGGAAAGCCGAGCTACAGGTTGCTCGGGGGAACCGAGCTATGGGTTGCTCAGGGAAGCCGAGCTACAGGTTGCTCGGGGGGACCGAGCTATGGGTTGCTTGAGAGAACCGAGCTATGGGTTGCTCGGGGAAGCCGAGCTACAGGTTGCTCGAGGGGACCGAGCTATGGGTTGCTCAGGGAATCCGAGCTACAGGTTGCTCGGGGGGACCGAGCTATGGATTGCTCAGGAAGCGAGCTATGGATGGCCCGGGGAAACCGAACTTGGTTGAGATGCCTCATCTTCTCCTTGAGGCGGTTTCTTTTGGGAAAAACGGAGTCGTAGCGGCGCCATCCCTATTTGTAGTTTTCTTCCGCTTTCCCTTAGAGAACTCCATCTCCCCATTTTCTTAGCGACCTTGCTTAGCGTCTCTTTCGATCAAAAACATGGTGAGTCAGAGTGATCAGGCTTCGAAGGTGATCCTGGCGGATCTGGAATGAATACACCGCCTGTACAAGATTCCTCAGGATGTTATCTTGTTGCTCCCAACGGCTGATGATAGGGTGACATCCGGATTAGGGGATGGAGCATTCTGCTATGAGGAAAGTTTGAGGGCAGGCCTCAGATTTCCTCTTCACCCGCTGGTGTTGGAGGTGATGAGGTTCTACAATATATGCTTCACCATGGTGGCTCCCAACAGCTGGCGCAACCTCATCGGATTCATCTCGTTGTGCAGCCATGTCGGGGTGACCGCGACCCTTCCGATGTTCAGGGTGTGCTACAATCTGGTCTCCGGGAGGGCCTCAGAGTGGCCTTACATCAGTCCCCGGAGGTCTTTCAAGATGATTTCGGACAACCCGTTGTCAATCAAGGAATGGAAATCGTGATTCTTTATAGTCGAAGGAAATATTGGCTCAGACTTCCCTCGGGTGTGGGGACGATATGTAAAGGATCAAGAAGCACATCAGGAGTTATCCGAGCAGGAGAAAAGGAATTTGATCGTATTACGCGGCAGTCGAGTGCTTCTGGCTAGCGCCCTTCTGTCGGAGGATGCTCTCTTCGCGGCCTGATTGAGTCATGTTGATCCTTGCGGTGAGTATCACTTTGTAGCCAATAGCTTAATATGATTTCAACTTCGGTTTTTGTGTGAGCTAACGGGTGAGTCGTATTGCTCCCATAGCCGAAAGGTCGGCATTCATAGATCAGGTGAGGGAGGAGCTAGGCAAGCGCCGCAGGAGATCTGGCTCCAGTAGCAAGCATAGGGCCGAGAAGAGGTTTCACCCTTCTAGCTCCGGCTCTAGGGGAATCAGGAGAGATGGTGATGATCGGCGCTCCTCGTCATCGCGCGCTGGAAGTATCTAAGTTCCAGCGGCGCATGGCCTTTTGGTGCCGGAGGAAGGTCTGTCAGGGGGAGAAGATCAAGATATCGCAGGGGTTTCGGTGGAGGCTGCTGAAATTTCCTCCCCACCTGTTGTCGTTTTGTCCGACGATGGCGAGGGAACGACGTCGGTTCACTTGGAGACCCCCGTGGCTGGGGCAGTTCGGTCTCCCTCACTGGGGGCCGGTGGCTTGGAGAGGTTGCAGGTGGAGGCAGGAGCGGCCCCCGCTTCGATCGAGGTGGGAGAAGTGGCTACAGCTGCTGAGGTTCAGTCCGGGCTGCTGGTGGGAGAGACAGCGGGGGATGAAGGGGTAGCCGAACCTGCTGAACCAGCGACCAAACTTCACGGGGCATCTTCCAGTGAGGGCCTTCCACCGAGGCACAGGAGGCCTTGAGGGAAACCGAAGTTCAAAAGGAGTCTGCCGGGGGCAGAGAAATGTCCGAGGAAGCAGAAGAGGAGGAAGAAGAAGGAGAAGGAGGGGAGCCGTCGAGCGAAGGGGACGTTCAGGCCGGAGCTTCCCTTGCCGGGGCCGAGATCCCGAGGCCTCTCAAATGAGGGCTCTAGGGAGGAGGTTGGCCGAACGGGGGCCTCAGGGGCCGCGGACACCCTGAGCGTAAATTTCCACTCATGCGATCCGGAGGTGAGTGCTATGCTCTCCGCTTTGATGCGGTCTGTGTTTCAAGGGGGAGAGAGTTCCTCGGCAGGAGGGAACGATCCAGAGGATCTTGTCGAGATGGCCTTTAGGCACACTGGAGTGCCGAATGAGGCTTTCCTTCTTACCGGGATTGATGACCTTGCCCTCACGAGGATTGCTACGGATTATGCGTCTCGGGTAAGTCGTCACACCGAAGTAGGGTTTTTAGTCAGTTAGTTCGACTGTGTTCCTCATATGTGCAATCCTTTTCGCAGAATGCCCTGATCATGAGGACGCTGAAATGGCATTTGCATCTGGTCGTTGGAGCTTGGGATCGGGCCCGTAAAGAGGTCGATCACCTCAAGAAGAGGGTGGATTCTATAGCTAAACTTTCCCGAGCCTTGGCGGTCTTCCAGAGGGAGCTCGAGGAGGCTCACAGGGTTCTTGCAGGTGAGAGAGAAAGAGCCTCTCAACTCGCAACGCAGGTCAACGAGCTTCAAGGCTTCCACGAGCAATCCGAGAAGGTCAGTCTGGAGCTATCTCAGATCAAAGCGGAGCACGAGGGTAAGGTCAATTCCATGCAGCGATTTTTTTATAAAAGATGGGACCAGTTGAAAGCCAGCCATGCCAAAGATATGGGCAACTGGAGCAAGAGGCTCAAGGAGGAGGAGCACAAGTATCGGAGGCAGCAGGACCAACTTGCCCGTCTGAATAAAGAGCTCGCCGACACGAAGGATCGGCTAAAGTGGTCGGACGAATGAGCTGCCCGACTCTCTGACGAGCTCGACTACACTCATCAAGAGATTGGAGACACTCAGTTCCGGGTGGATGAACTCAAAGAGAGCCTTTGTCAAAATCAATCGGCTAAATCGAGGGCTCTCAATAGGGTTCAAGTGCTGGGTGATCAACTAGCTCGGCGGGACGAGCAGGTAGGGTGTTATCTGTTTTATCCATTTTGGTTTTTCGACTTCTGCCTTACTTGGCTTTTTGTCTGCAGGTGAACAAGATGAGCCAGGAGTTTCAGGGGCGGTTGAAGGCCTTCGGAGAGGAGGCGGCCTCGAGGCACTGAAGGATCTTCGAATTGGAGAAGCAATTGGCCGAGGCGAACGCGCGGGCTTTTTCAGCGGTGGAGGAGTATAAGAACTCTACGCAATTTGCCGTGGAACGCAAGGCAGCCTGCGCCGATGCATTCTAGTTCGGCGAAGAGGAGGCGCGGGCCAAGATTACTCAAGCTTATCCTGACCTGGACTTGTCTTGTCTGGAAGCCGAATATTACGAGGCACGCACCCTGGGGGCTGAGGAAGATGAATATGAAGAGATTTCTGACGTTGATCTCGAAGCTGTTCTGGGCATCGACACTGCTGCCGAGGTATCTCGGCAGAACACTGCCAAAAGGGGGAGCCAAGTGATGCACCCGCTGATGCTGCCGCAGGGGACGCCGGGTCTGATCCCAAGTCTTGACCCCTTGGGGCCCCTACATGTATTTTCTATTTCTTTTCTTTTGTAGTTTGACCAGAAATCAATAAATGGGTCAGTTGTTTTCATTTGTTTGCCTTTCTTGGATAATTTCTCATCTCAAATTTTTATCCCAACCGCGAGCAACCTATGGCTTACTTGCGCTACTTGGTTGGTTTCCTGGCTCAAATTTGAGGGAACATCTTGGCCGGGGCCAAGGCACAGGGATGGCCCCGACGAAGGGGCCGAGTGACAACATGGCCTGGTACAAAAAGAGGTTGAGAGACGATTCAATTCGGCTTAAGCCGAATGATGCAATGGTTCGGCTAGGGCCGGAGGATGCGATGGCTCGACTAGGGCCGAGAAAGGAAATAGCTCGGCTAGGGCCGAGGGATGAAATAGCTCGGCTAGGGCCAAGAAAGGAAATAGCTCGGCTAGGGCCGAGGGATGAAATGGCTCGGCTAGGGCTGAGAAAGAAAATAGCTCGGCTGGGGCCGAGAAATGTGGTAGGTCGACTGGAGGGGACCAGGAATCACAGAAGCTTCCTGGCTAGGACCAGGGTAGTCCGTCTTATCAGTGGCGAAGTCATGATTGTGCCTTCGACGAAAAGAGGGGAGTTTGCTCCCAGGCTGGGTGGTTCGTCGAATCCTCGTTGTCATCCCTTTATTCTTTTCGGTCAAGAGAGGTTTGGCCCTCGCGCCTCTTTATTAACCCCGTCAGTGCTTTATCTTTTCCAAGGTGGGTCGATTTTTATTTTGCCGACGTAGATAGTATGGCTCTGCAGCCAGCAAAAGGTCG
Organism: Calamus simplicifolius; assembly: GCA_900491605.1. Lineage (NCBI taxonomy): Eukaryota > Viridiplantae > Streptophyta > Magnoliopsida > Arecales > Arecaceae > Calamus > Calamus simplicifolius. Next base: position 268,618 of record UESW01001308.1, read on the forward strand.
CCCCGGCACTTCCCGAGGGATCTTTGCTGTGTCGATCTTTTTCAATGCAGGTTGCTTTGGCGTATGGTGTAAGCGCTTATTTGCCATTGAAGGATGTCATTTTTGCAGGACAATCCCCCAGGTCTGCCAGTACCTGTAAGATCGGCGAACGATTTTTTGTATTTAAAGCTCGTGATCCGGGATCAGAGAAAATCTTTTGGCATGCGTCATGGTTCGGGCGACGTGCTTGGAGCGCAACGAGGGGCGCTGTTTTCATCTCGGGAGGCCACGTGGTGGCGTGGGTCAGGCATTTTGAATCTCGAGGCTTTCTGTTCTGATAGCCGCTCCCGGTTCGTCTTCGCCTATAAAAAGGGGAAAGAGGGCTGTGTTGGGCCATCCCAGAGTTTTCTTCTCCGCGAATCGCGAAGGTTTACACGATGCCTGTTTCTCTGGGGTTTAGAGCGGGGGGACCGAGCTTTCCTTCTGCGAGTCGTCGCTCCCCGGACAGCTGGGGTGATGAAGGAGCCACCGGAGAGTGGCTCATCCTCAAGAAAGGAGTTTCGGAGATCGTATGGAGAGCGCACAAGAGGTTCGCAGAGATCGCATGGAGAGCGCACATATACGCTTCCTGTGTATCCTTTGCGATTTGCGTTGGGGAACGCAAGGCAGGAAGTGTACGTGTGCCCCCCATGACTTACATGAACTTCGCCTCCTCCCCTGATTCGGATTCCTGGGTTCGTCCGCCCGGGGAATCTTTTGCCATGTGAGGAGGGGGTGATGGTGTGTTGTCCGCTAGTACATTGCCTTTTGGCTTGGGCAATGGCTAGCGGTACACACTCGATTTGGGGGAGTATCCCGTTATTAGAGTCCGCGAGCTTTCTTCCTACCCGTCCGAGGGCTCTGCAGATGGGTGGCTTGGGGCAAAGCTCATCCACCCTTTCTGATTTCTCTGATATCTCGGGCCGGATGACGAGATATCATTATTAACTGAAGCTGGTCGCAACAGTCGGGTCGAGTCATTTTCTCATTATCAGTGCGAGCTGACTGGTTCGCGGCCTGTCCAGTTTGCTGAATCGGATGCCAAAGTTTCGTTGCTACCTGAAGCTGTCTTGGAATAGTTCGTCCGAGCTATGTACTCGTTTTCATTTCCCGTGCTTCAATGCACTTGTAATGCCTCTTAGGCAGTTGTAATTCGTTTCGCCGGTAATGAAATAAAGAAAGTTTTGTCCTTTCTCATATCTTCTGTTTCTTTTTGTGTCAAGAGTTGTCACTCCCGTATCGTAGTACACTTTGCCGCTTTGTTTTTTGCCAAAATCGCAGCTCGGTTCTTAGCAGTGGAGGCCGTTTGTTCTTGTTTGAAGGGAGACCTGGGCGGTCGTGCGGATTCACGCGGTAGACATGATTTTGTTTGTAGAACGAAACATGTGTTTCTTCGAAAAGAGAGCTTGCATGTCTCTTTCGAGTAGAAGGAGGTCCTTCGCCTCTACCAAAGTACTGCAAGGCACTGACCTCGTCTTGGGGTGTTTAAGAAGTTGCTTGGCTCGTTCGAGCTTTCAGACAGTATCTTACTTGGCGTAGGATAAGGCGCGGAGATATCACTCGTTCTCGGCCGAGGATTTCACGCTACCCGACCCGGTCGGGCTTATAAGCTGCCCAAATTCGGGTGGAACTTTGGAGATTGCTTGGTCTGGTCGGGATTTGTGATAACGAGACATGCGTCTTGGCTTTATGTTGGGGCTTTTATAGTGGGAAGAACTCCTCGGCTTTTGCCAGGATTCTCAGTAATAGAACACATTCCTCGACTTTGGCCGATGTTTGGAGATTCATTGCTCGACCCTGCCGAGGTTCGAAGGTTTATTGCTCGGCCCTGCCGAGGTTCGGAGATTTATTGCTCGGCCCTGCCGAGGTTCAGAGATTTATGGCTCGGCCCTGCCGAGGTTCGGAGATTTATTTCTCGGCCCTACCGAGGTTCGAAGATTTATTGCTCGAAGGAATAACTCGGTCATCGCCGAGACTCCGGATGTTTGGTTCCTGTGAGATTCGGCGCGGAATGCCAAAGCGAACAGACGGTGCATGGGGGTGCTCGGTATTTATGATCTGGTGATTCCCGAGGGAAGTGAGTCAGCGTCAGCTACTGACGCACCTTTTCTTCGCACTTTTCCAACGGCGGCCGATTTGAGGAAATTCGGTGGGGTTTCGAGATCATTTACTTCGTAAGGGCCTGGCAGATCAGAAGGAACCCAGTTTCTAGAGAAGGAGGGGGGTTCCCGAGTGATTCGTCGATGCTTACCAATTTTCCTCGGGAAGGGGTGCGACTCTTCGCTTCCTGTGGGCGCCAGCCAAAGTGGCGACACGCGGCAGATTCTCACGGGTCAGGATTAATGACCTGACTGCTCGAGATACTTGCCAGGGGGTATAAATACGGATGAGAGGGATGCCAATGTTCGTCATCTCTCGGCTAGCCTTTCGACAGCTCCTGAGAGCGGGTATGGCTTCTCAGGGTGAAGGGCAATCGACCAGAGAGTCGGGCGTTGTTAGCAATGGCCGCGGGGGCTCCCGGGGGAGCCGCTCCTCCGTGATTGTCAACGGCATGGCCCTGGCTTCAGCTCTAGCAGCCCACGAGCAGTTCGAGAAGTCGGTCGAGGAGTTTCTCTCCGTTTCAGCTAGGGAGGCCGAGGCCCTTCGCCGGGTCATCGACCGGCAGGAGAGGGTGATAGCATCCCTCCATCAGTAAGTGCCGAGCTGACTCGGCGTGGGGAGGACCCGGCAGCTCCTGGGAGACAGTAGGCCTCTATGACGGCCATTTTTCACTTTTTCTTTTTCTTTTTGTACTTTTCTCTATAATGAATAAAGAGTGGAGTTCCTTTTTGGCAACCTTCCTGCGGAGAACGTTGCTTGGTTCATAGAAAAGGAAAAACTGTTTGTCCCTGTTCGAGCCGAAGGGAGACCTGGGCGGTCCGTGGGCTTACACGGTGAATCATGGTCTCGTTTGCAGAACGAGACGGGCGCTTAGGCGGTAAGGCGCAGGGATACTGCTCGGTTAGTCTGGGGTTTTAGTAGTAGGAGAGGTTCCCCGACTTTGTCTTAGGCGGTTGTGTAGGGCCTGTCGAGGCCATTAGGGATTTGCTAAAGGCGCAGAATTTGTACCCGCTGACGATATTGCACGACGTGTATTCTTTGCACTGGCCGAAGCTCTGGGGACTGTTCGAAAGTCCTTCAGTTTCGGTCGAGGTTTGCATGCTTTGGTTTTTGCCAGGACATATGCACTCCGATTTTAGCCGGGGCTTTATGCACTCCGGTTTTGGCCGGGCTTTAGAATCCATCGCTCGGCCCAGCCGAGGTTCGGAGATTAGTTGCTCGGCCCAACAGAGGTTCAAAGATTAGTTGCTCGGCCCATCCGTGGTTCAGAGATTTGTTGCTCGGCCCAGCCGAGGTTCGAAGATTAGTTGCTCGGCCTAGCTGAGGTTTGGAGATTTGTTGCTCGGCCCAGCCGAGGTTCAGAGATTTGTTGCTCGGCCTAGCTGAGGTTTGGAGATTTGTTGCTCGGCCCAGCCGAGGTTCAGAGATTTCCTGCTTAAACAGATAACTCGGTCGTGCTGAGGATTGGTAAGCAGCATCTATTTTCTTCACAATTTTTGGTGATATAATTTGTGGTGATTTATGCCATGAACTATGAAACAACATGCCAACAAAAATTTAAGAAGGCGAGCCTATAGAGGGTGTACCCTACTGATGATACTTGCGGAGATTGTCCGAATTCCACGTCCGAGGGATGGATCTTCCGCTTAGATCTTGCAACTTGAAGGTACCGGGTCCAACGACTTTTGCTACTTGGTAGGGGCCTTCCCAGTTTGGGGCTAGCTTTCCTTGCTCTAGCGGTTTGGAGACAGATGCTTTCCGAAGAATGAGGTCGCCAGGCAAGAAAGCTTTTCCTTTGACTCTGGAGGCGTGGTAATGGGCCACTCTTTGCTGGTAGGTAGCTATTCTGATCTGAGCTTTTTCTCTGATCTCCTCTACCAGGTCAAGGTTGGCGCGAAGCTGCTCATCACTGGCTTCCTCCTAGTAGCTTTCCACCCGCAGGGAAGGGAGTCATATCTCCATAGGAATGATGGCCTCTGTGCCGAAAGCCATTCGAAATGGGGTCTCGCATGTGGGCACTCTCGGGTGGTGCGGTAGGCCCGTAGGACATGGTGCAACTCGTCTGCCCACCTGCCTCCGGCTCTGGAGAGCCGAGCTTTGATCCCTTGAAGCAAGATTCGGTTGGTTACTTCGGGTGCTCCGTTAGCCTGTGGATGCCCGATCGAGGTAAGGCGGTGATGAATCCTATGCTCCTCGCAGAACTGACGAAACTTCGGATTGTCAAATTGTTTGCCGTTGTCAGTAATGATGGTGTGTGGGAGGCCAAAGCAGCAGATGATGGATCTCCACACGAAGTTCCTGGCCCGAGCCTCAGTTATTTGAGCAACCGTTCCGCCTCGACCCATTTGGTAAAGTAATCGATGGTGACGAATAAAAACTTCCGCTGCCCCGTGGCAAGTGGGAATGGGCCGAGAATGTCCATTCCCCACTTGGCAAAGGGCCAAGCAAAGGAAATGGAGACCAGGCTGGCGAAGGGGAGCCTCTGAATACTGGAGTGTCTTTGGCATAGGTCCGAGGTCGTCAGCATCCTTTTGCATGGTTGGCCAATAGTAACCTTGACGCAGCACCTTGTGGCATAAGAACCGGCTCCCCAGATGGTTGCCGCAGATCCCCTCGTGTACCTCTCGAAGGGCATGGTCAGCTTCAGATGGGCGAAGGCATCTGAGCAATGGCATAGAGAAAGGACCGCTTGTAGAGCTGGTCGTTGATCAACACATAGTGGGTGGCTTGCAGCTTTAGCCTTCTAGCTTCTATTCGATCGGCCGGGAGCGACTCTTCTTTAAGGTACTTTAGGATGGGGTCAAACCATGATGGTTCGGCCTCAACTTGCATCACTCAGTCAGTCTCCATGATACTAGGTCTCTCCAAAATTTCCAAATGAAACTTTCGTTCAGCGTCCATTATTCCGCAGTCGCCAGCCGAGATAATAGGTCGGCACGAGCATTTTCAGATCTAGGAATCTGAATGATCTTAAATTCAGGAAAATGGGAGAGTAGGCTTGAACCTCTTGGAGATATTGGATCATGTTCGGTTCTCGAGCCTCAAACTCTCCTCGCACGTGACCTGCCACCAGCTGAGAGTTGGTGAAGGCATTCCGTTTCTCCACCTTAAGGCTGCGGGCGATCCAGAGACCGGCCAGCAGAGCTTCATATTCAGTTTCGTTATTGGAGGCCGGAAAGGAGAAGCGGACGTCATATTCGAAAGTTACCCCCTTCGGGCTAGTGAGGACTAAGCCCGCACCGGAGCGGTGGGCGTTGGACGACCCATCGACATGGAGGAGCCACCGGGCGTCTGATTTTGGGCGCTCAGGGGAGTTGGGGGTGGAGCCATCCTCTAGGATGGTACATTCAAGGAGGAAGTCAGCCAGCACCTGAGCTTTGATGGCCGGGCGAGGTTGGAATCGAATGTCGTGCTCGTTCAGCTCGACGGCCCATTTAGTCATTCTCTCCGATGTCTCCGGACGGTGGACCACCGCCTTGATGGGTTGGTCAGTCAGGACCGTCACAGAATGTGCCTGGAAGTATGGCCGCAACTTTCGGACTAAGGTGATCAAGGCCAACACCATCTTCTCAATTCGGGTATACCTTGTTTCCGCGTCTCGGAGTAGTTTGCTGACATAATAAATTGGCTTCTGGGCCTTATCTTCTTCTCTGATCAACACCTAGCAAATAGCACCTTCCGAGATAACCAGATACAGGAACAATGTCTCCCCAGGATTTGGACTGCTGAGGAGAGGGAGAGAGCCGAGGTACTTCTTGAGATCTTCGAATGATTTTTGACACTCGAAAGACCATTGGATATTCTTGGCCGACCGGAGAGTTTTGAAGAAGGGGAGGGATCTTTCGGCAGATCGAGCCACGAAGCAGTTAAGGACCGCTATCCTCCCGGTTAGGCACTGGACTTCTTTAATAGATGTCGAGGGCGCCATCGTAGGTATGGCAATGTTAAAGACCTTTCTATAGCACACCATTGTTCAGAGTGTACTATCTGCTCTCTAGGATCCTTTTATCTTTATTTTTATTTTGAGAGAGTCAATCTTCTTTAAGGTAAGTGATGATTGAATCCATACTGATTGGCTTAGGTATGATTTGGATTACTTCTTTCTCTTTGACACTTAGATCTGTCAGGTCTTTCAAGAAGATAGTTTGTTGGCTTTTAGATCTCATTGAAGTGACAAGGCATTGGCTTGGGCATTTTTCAGCTTAGGAATTGCCGGTACTCAAAGCTTAGGACCAAGCACTTCACCTTGCTGATATATTTTTGCATACTAGATTCTCTTGCTTCATATTCACATCAAACATGACCTACTCACTGATTAAGGCTTTATACTCAACTTTATTATTTGATGTTTTAAATTTGAATCTTAGAGTGTAAGTTAGCTTAGCTCCCTTGGGACTGATAAGAAGGTTTCATCGAATGTTTCATCCACGTACAAACTTGAAATGTATTGTTGTGGTGGTTCCTTAGCTTTGATAGCTTTAGGCTTGTTTGGAACTATTGTTTCTAGCATCTAGTTGGCTAGGACCTATGTCTTCATTGCATGTTGCGGCTTATATTGAATGTCAACCCATTCAATTTTATTGACCATTTCATTGGCCACCTCAGGTCTTTAACTTATGCAGGATTAGCCTAGTGGTTGGTCAATCAACATTATTACTGTGTGAGCTTGAAAATAAGGTCTTAATCTTTGAGCTAAGATAACCATGGCAGATGCATACTTTTTGGTTTGTTGATACCTCATTTCTACATCACGAAGCATCCAACTTACAAAGTAGATATGTTCCTAATTTCCTTATTCTTTTTTTTTGTAACACCTATTTTTCTTGTTCTTTTCAAATGAGAACTATACTAATTGCTACCTTGGATGCAACTAAATAAATGAATAGGTCCTCTCCTTGTGTGTTGCAAATTAGAGCTGAGGTTTTTCTGTAAGTCTTCAAAAGATTTCTAAAACTTTTTAGTCCATTGAAATTTTTTAATATTACCAAGAGTCTTGAACAAAGGTAAGCATTTTTTAGTCGATCCAGAGATAAACTAGCTTAAAGCAACTACCCAGCTTGTGAGGCACCAAATATCCTTGATTGAGTTGGGTAGCGCCATATCAAGGATGGCTTGTACTTTTTTAAGTTAAGTTTGATTCCTTAATGAATGACCATGAATTCAAGAAATTTACCTAAGGTAACACTGAAGGTTTACCTAGGTTGAGTTTCATTCAATAGTATTTTAGTACTTAAACAGCTTTATTTAGGTCTGCTACATATTGCATGGTTTTCATACTTTTTACTAACATATTGTCCACGTAGGCCTCTATGTTCGTACCAAGTAGTTTTTAAAATATTTAATTCACTAGCCTCTAGTAGGTTGCTCCACTATTCTTCAACCTAAAGTGCATCACTTTGTAGTAGTAAAGTCCCTTCTTTATGACAAAGGTTATCTTCTCCTCACCAAGTAGATGCATTTTAATTTGGTTGTTGTTGGAGAAGGCATCTATGAAATTCAATATAGCTCATGCCTAGCTATGGCATCGATGAGTTAATCTATTTTCAATAGAGAAAAATTGTCGCTTTATTTAGGTTGACAAGTTGACATGTTGAACCTTAGGATTCAATAACTCATATTTTGATGGTAACAAGGCATTGATTAAGTTACTAATATCATACTTGGTAAAAATTCATTTGGAACAAACTTGATCCAACAAAAACTCAAGTCTCATATTAAAACACAATTTGGAAATGATGAAACGACAAATTTGAAGATCATTTGATGTATTAATATTTGAAGAAAAAGATCTTGTTGTAAATTACAAATTTTTCTGAGGACCCTATGTAACACTAGGGACAAAATTAAGTACACAAGGCTCAATATTACTTAAAAATAGTTTATAATAGGTTTTGGGTCATAATTAAAGCAATTTTATCATAAAGATCCAAAATTGGGTATATACAGTCAACTAGACCCTAAAACGATCAACCAAACCTAGCCAAGACTAGCAGTTGATCCTAGCCAAGACTAGCAAAAATTCGAAATTGCATATCTTTGCCTTAGATCTGATAATCGAATGCCACATGTTAGGGAGGTCAACTTGATGAGTTAGATGGGCGCACACATCTGATCGAGTTGACTTGGTAAAAATTCATTTGGAACAAACTTGATCCAACAAAAACTCAAGTCTCATATTAAAACACAATTTGGAAATGATGAAACGACAAATTTGAAGATCATTTGATGTATTAATATTTGAAGAAAAAGATCTTGTTGTAAATTACAATTTTTTCTGAGGACCCTATGTAACACTAGGGACAAAATTAAGTACACAAGGCTCAATATTACTTAAAAATAGTTTATAATAGGTTTTGGGTCATAATTAAAGCAATTTTATCATAAAGATCCAAAATTGGGTATATACAGTCAACTAGACCCTAAAACGATCAACCAAACCTAGCCAAGACTAGCAGTTGATCCTAGCCAAGACTAGCAAAAATTCGAAATTGCATATCTTTGCCTTAGATCTGGTAATCGAATGCCACATGTTAGGGAGGTCAACTGAGATAGGCCTGGAGGTCAACTATAGGGCTTCTGACATTCCAATGGTCATATTTTCAAATGACAATTGGAGCTACCTAAAAGCCACCTAATGAGCATATTTTCTTTTGCCTATATATTGAGGGGTTCTTTATTGGTTTGGACATGAAAATTTGGGTTGAAAATCATTGGAAAAATCTTAGAAAAATTCTCTTAAGCCTTAAGTGCACATTCTTTTTTAACCCAAGTTTGGAGTATCATTGGTAGATCTATATAATTACTTAGGTATTGGTTTGATAGTTCTTATCAAGTGAGGAGTGTTGAGCTTGCTTGTAAAGGTTATTTCTTAGCTTAGAGAAAAGAAATTGCAGAAAGATTTGTCTTCATCCTAGAAGAAGATTGGATAGTTAAATATCTAAGTAAAAGACTTAGGGAGTGCACATAGGCAAGGAGTGCCAAACCATTATAAAAATTCTCTCACATCCTTTACTTTCTCACAATTTGTTCACCTGCCATTATTTGATTGAACTTTGCTTCATTTATCTTACATTACTTAAAGTCTAATTGCATCACTATTTGAGTTAGGCTTTTAAATTTTTAAGCCCAATTCAAACCCCTCCCCCCTTTCTCCTTTGCCCTTGGGCCTTCACAACACACACGCACTACTTTCCACTAGATTTCTTCACCACAACAACATTAGCTAGCCAATTAAAGTTGTGAGCTTTCCTAGTGAATTTGGCCTCCAATAGTTTATCTACCTCCTTATCAATCAACAGCAAAGTTCCTTTTCCTCTATCGAATGGTTTTGTGATTTAGATCTATGTTAAGTCAGTAGAGGATAATATTAAGATCAATCCTTAGCATGTCTATGGCTGACCAAGCAAACATGCATGAGTTCTTTTGAAAGGATACCACTATTTCTCCTCAAAACTAAAGGAGCTGACCTGAATAACTTTGCACTATCATTTCCCAGTGGGATGGCCTCTAGGTCTTTGACCGGCTCCACATGTTGCTTCTTTAGCTTATCCCAAAAGTCTAGATTTTCTATCAACATGGTCTCAATCGATCTAGTACTCCTTTTTAAAGTTGTCATGTAGCATTATCAAGCTACTACTTGATCTTCTTTAAACTCTCTTGCATCTTGATTAGTGGTGGGGAACTTCATAAGCAAATGGTCAATCGATACACTATCTTTGAGGGCATTCATGCATGATCGACCTATGATAGCATTAATTGTAAGCAGTAGGTACCTTGATGACCATAAAATACATCATTTTACCCTTGAAGTTGGGCTCTTCTCCTACTATTACCAAAAGGGTATCATCCCTTCTACTCTGATGGGCTCCTTGATGAACCAACCAATGACGCTTTGATAGGCTTTAATTGATTTGTGCTGATGTTCATTTTCTAGAAAGCAACATAAAAAATATCCATCAAGCTACGATGGTCTAATGGATTCTTCTCACTTAGTAATTTGCAATGGTCAGTGAGATGACCTATATATCATTATGTGGAATCCAAACACCCTCGAGATGCTTGGCTCATCTTCAACTTTTCCATCTTGGTGGAGGATTACTCTGCTAATATTTGCCAAGTATAGCCTTTCTAAGTTGAAGAGCTTTTTCCACCAGCTATTGGGCTACTGTGCATCACATTGATGACCTCATTCAATTGAGATTTCTCTTACGTACCTTATTTTGTAGGTTGACTATCTTGGAAGTGACAACCAAAGGATCTTATTTGAGTGAGGCCATTGATCTCATCTTTCAAGTCTTGACATTCCTTGGTATTATTATACCCATGATCTTTATGGAACAGACAATTCTTATTTCGATCTCTATCATAGCCATCTTGTCGGGCCATTGGACATAGTCCTCATGGCTGATCTACATCAAAATTTGGGTTGGGGAGGAGTATATCTCTCAAACATCTAAGGAGAAGTTTGAGGTTAGTGCAGTATTTCCTGACCTCCTTAGGGCTTCTTCTAAGATTCTCTGGGCTAGGGCCTATCCT
>UESW01001308.1:284722-339964 GCA_900491605.1 Calamus simplicifolius
AGAGCTTATTTGCTTCTCTCTCAATTTGCAGTTGCTTGACTTCTGCTTCGATCGTTGCTCAATCTAAATTTTGGTCATTCCATATCTCCAACTCCTCGAAGCTCTTCTTCAATCTTCGATAGCTTTAGGAAAGCTTTGATCTCTTTAGGTTGGTTTCTGAATAGGTTGCGGATGTCCTCACCCTCTTCATCTTCCTCCTCTTCAAAGGTGGTTCTTGCCCCTGTTGCTGAGGAACTGAGTGTACTCGGTGAAGGCAACATGATGTGGATTTGTCAATCATATTTCATCCCAGATTTATCTTGGCTGGTTGCCCTTGGTTAGGGGGATAAAGCCTCTAATCATCTTCTAAGTGATCTCTGCCTGCATGAGGACACTCTAAAGGTAGGACTTACGTTGCCTGTCAATAATTTTGTTGCTGATCTTCTTACTTTGTATTGTATAGTACTTACCTAATTAGTCTCGAACTCTTGGAGGTTGATCAGACGCTTCATGACCATATGTCCTAACTTGGGTTCACTCCTATTTTTACTCAAATAAGCAGTAATTGCAGTACATCTTTGCTTGAAAGGATTCAAGAGTATTTATGGTAGTGAATCTTCCATCTATGAGTGAAAGAATAATTTTTTTTTTTGCCAAGGGCTTTTGATTATTTGTCTTGGCTTGGAAGCAACCGAATGCAAAGCCAAACAGTCCCTTTATCTAGAGGAAAAGTCAAGTTTAGCTCATCTCTTTGAGCTAGGGCTTCCAAAAGTTTTTGAGTTGTTGACTGAAATAACTCTGATCAGAGTTGGTGTAAGCTTAGCCCCTTCTGGTACTAAACACCTTTTTTCAAATTAATTTCATTCCACTTTCTAACTGAGCTTAAAGACTTCTCTTCATCTTGCAAAAATGGTGCAGATCAAAAGTTTGAGGTAGGCATTGAATTATAGGAAGCTAGCTTCTAGGGGTCCATCCTCTGACCCCTCAAAACTAGATAAAGGGGTTTCCTTAGTCACCTCAAAGCCAGCCTAAGGGGGTTCCTTGGGCACCTCAAGGTTGGCTTGGGGGGTTCATCAACCCCATCGAAAAGCTTGCCCCAAGGTCTACACTAACCTTGGAGAAGAAGTCAATCCACTCTAAGTGATTCCTCCTAAAGACATGGTGGATGATGAAATGACTGCCATCTGTCCATTGATATGCTTACCACTAGTGGGTCAGCAAGTTAGAAAGTCCCTTCCACTGCATGGGAAAAGGCAGTGGGAGTGGTAAAATCTACCCCCAGTGATGCAAGCTCTAAAAAAGAGCTTGAGTTCGTTAGTCCCCCTGACCTCTATGAGGTATATGACAAATTAGAAGGTGTATTGACTTCCATTTGGTGCAACAAGTCCGTCTATTGGCAACCTCTACATCCATTTTGACGAGCTCAGACCTAACATCATCTTCAATTTTGCTTGAATATCCTTGAAGGTAAGTTTTGTTATGTTTTCATGAGTCTTATAAGAGTCAACTATTTTAGCTTGGCATAGACAACCCCATATAGTTGGAAAAGGCTTAGATGAGTTGAGTTGAGTCGAGTTTATATTAGCTTGGCATAGCTAAACTTTTTGGTTGTCCTTTTATAAAGCCTTCATCACTTTATGCATTGATAGAGCATTTCAATGAACAGAACACTAAGGTTAAGGAGATCTATGTAGTAGTTGAGGGAAAGGCCATTGAGCTTCTGGTTTGCCAAGTGCAAGAGTAGGATCTTAAGAGGCAGTTGATCAATAAGGTTGCTTGGCATCATAAGCTATAAAGTCAAATTGATGAAATATGGCAGGACATTGAGGAGAGGGACTGATCGGTCATAGAGTAGCACCAACATGTTACAGACCCAACAAAGACACAAGGCGAGGAGCTCATCAACTTAGGAAGAGAATAAGGCAAGCATCAAGAGTAGTCATCTTAGGACTATGCTTAAGTGGTAGCTAAGTCCAAAGAGTTGGTGGAATACCAATTGGGGATGTACGAGTATGCTGCCAACTCCTTCTTGGCCATGTTCAAGTATTGCGTGATACAAGTCCTAGCCTCCTACTTGGATCTTGACCTGAGTTCCTTCAATGCTAAGAAGACAGTGGAGAGCTCATCTCTTGCAAAAGGTGGTGTCGATTAGGACATCCAAGTAGCGACCGAGGGAGGCTGACCTAACACCGAAGCCATCGAGGTTCCACCAACAAGATGGTATCGCTCTTATTTCAAGCATCACTACTTTAAAATTTAAATATAGCAACCCTTTTTTGCCGACGCTTGGGGAAAGCGTGGGGAATTTAGTAAGCCTGCCGACGCTTTTTAAAGTGTCGGAACGATTTACCCTAATTATTAGTCACGCCCCCCTTTCTCTCTCTCTCTCTCTCTCTCTCTCTGGATTAAGCCTGCCGACGCTTTCTAAAGCGGAACGATTTATCCTAATTATATTAGTCACGGCCCCCCCCCCCCCCCCCCCCCCCCCCCCCCCCCCTCTCTCTCTCTCTCTCTCTCTCTCTCTCTCGGGATTTATCCTCCCCCCCCCGCCTTAGCCTCAGATAGCCCTAACCCTAATCACGGAACCGCCGCAGCCCCCCTCCTCCCCTCCTCCCCACCGGAGCCCTAGCCCGAGATCCTCACCACTCGCCGGCCGATATTCTTCTAACTTTGCGTGGCAGCCCCTCTCCCCCCCTCCTCCCCACCAGAGCCCTAGCCCGAGCCTCCCCACCCGCAGCCCCTCTCCCACCCTCCTCACCAGAGCCCTAGCCCGAGAGCCTCCCCACTCGCCGCCCCCCTCCCCCCCTCCTCCCCACCAGAGCCCTAGCCCAGAGCCTATTTAACTCTAACCCTTCTCTCTTTCCACGATTAACTCTAACCCGATCTTCGATGACTCCTTATCTTCGACTCCCTCTCTCTGTCGATTTCTTGGAAGCGCCGCACCTGGGTCTCATCGAAACCGATTTCGGCCGTCTCTCAAATCCCCCTCGTTGTTCATCGACTTGCTTTGAGATCTCGGGGGTTCGAGAGAGAGAGAGAGCTGGACGTCGATCGCAGCGAGGGGAGGACACTCTATTTGTTTGACTGGTAAGGCCTTTGTGGATGATTATATTTATAGTCGTAATATTTCACACCACGTTGATTTAGATGCATCTTGTTACTTGTTACCCAAGCTCTTTGTATTTTTGTTGCGCATTTCAGCAGCATCTAAGTTTTAACATACATCGGAGCTGACAACCGCATCGGGGAGAGGCTTTGTTTGACTGGTAAATTCTGTTGTTTGCTTGATCCACTAATTTATGCTTAGTGTTGCTGAGCGAAAGCTCATTAAACTCTGTTGTTGTATTTTTTTTTTTTTCAAACATAGAGAAGTAAAATGGGATCTGGGTAGAAGCAAGAAGTCACCAGCCAAAGTATTTAGTTATCTCATTAGTTTTAATTATTGACCATGTTGGTATTTTGTAAATGTTTGTCAATTTCAATGACGTTGGACTATGTGATTATTAACATTTTGTTAGCAGTAAACTGATTTAATGAATACTAATTCAATTTTTATTACTTAAATTAAATATTGATATGTTGTGATAGATACCTTGCATGCCATGGGACATGTGGTAGATTGTTGCGTCCTATATCCACCTCAGTCTGGGGCATGACAAGTACAATGTCAATGCTGTATACTGGTACAAAAAAGAAAATTGTTCCCATTGTAGACTTCATTGTGATGGCTGTGTTGGAATAGGTGGATGGTGTCGTCTTATAACGTTGAATCATCAACCACCTGAGCAGTTATCAAGCTCACAATAAGGATCCTTTTGACTGTGTTATATAAACAAAAGAGAAATTGGCTACATATAGCATAGGTTTCTTGAATCTAGTCACATGAAATTACATTTTTTGTCAAACAAATTCAAAACCGATAAAACACAAAACTAGTGACTTTGATCCCAATTAGCCTAAACATCCAGTTTTAATACAAGTTGCTCAGATAAAAAGTATCAAAAATTCCAAGATCAACCATAGTAAATTTACTGTCATCTATGTTACAAGGACTTGGAGATGAGTATTAGCTGCTGGTGCATGTCTTAATTTCAGATTCTTCTAACCTTTATAATTCCTTCTCATGGATCCATACTCTTCAAGTGTCACACCAGTACCCATTTATAATGTCCGTTGAAGGTACTGTGAGGCAAACCAAAGGGTATAGGTAACCATGACTGTAACCACATCAAAATAAGCTACATTCACCAGACATCATAAGAAAGGACCACTTGGTACATAGAACAGACATAACGTAACTTTTTATGCAGCAATAAACTACAATAAGCTTCAATATCTAAAATAGATGACTAAAACGTTAACTCAAAAGAAGACAATGTATGAATTAAAAAAAGAGCAATGAACAAAGCAAAGCTTCTTTCTCGACCAACTCTTTGTGGCACACGAAGAAGACAAACCAAAACAAGAAGACAAACCAAAACTATAAATTCAAATTGTCATCTAACCTTTTCTCACTTCAACTTGCCTGATAAGACGTTGATGGCAATAACAAGTTATAATTTGACATCAGTATTTCATCAGGATAGAAAGGATCGGTTCATGAGTTTCAATTAAACATGATTATGGAACAACAAACATTTTACAGAAAGATAAAACATCTATATAAGGGAGATATCAAATCAAACCTAAACAGCATACAACAACATCAATGCAAATAGAGATGTTTTGGATGACACTAAGTTAACCAATTATTCTGTGCTAATGACCACAAAATCTAAAATAGCAAAATATCCAATATTATTAGTCTACAAACAGGGAAGGGCTGTAAAACATCAAATGAAGCAAACAATAAGCAATATTAAGAACAAAATAACTTGAACCAAAATCATAGTTAACAGAAGCTCAAATTGATGGAAGCTGCAAATTGGTAATAAAATGACAATAAAAAAATAACCTGTAAACGAAATACAAAAGACTGGTTGCTTTGTTTCAGCTGTTCCTGCAGGAGGGCATTAAATTAAATAAAACCAATGATAAAAATTTATAAAAAAAAGCATGCACTCTTGTGAAATTATAAGTCTTTTAGGGTCGAAGTTCTTCATGTGCAGGATAAAAATGAGATGTTAAAAAAAGAACATCCAGTTTAAGAAGAATATCACCTGCCCAAGGAATATTTCATTCAGCTCACTTAGCGAGGGAGTTCTTTCTACAGCACGGACCTAATGTTAAAAGTTAAACAATGTTAAATGTAGTCATTATAAACAGGTAAGTTAATGATAATTAAACAGTAAATGCTTGATAGCAGAGGGGAAGGCATGACACAAAACAGAAGAGCGTAAATGACCTCAAAGCAACAAAATGATCTAAACAGAGGCACAAAAATATTACATCTGCACAGGTTAAACTGGTTAAATTCTTAAATAATAGCTATAGAGAGTATAACTTAGGTGCACATATGGTATTGCATATGTGTCCTAAATATAATTATTATACAAATTTAAAGAAAAAGAAGAAAATAAAGAAGAGAAGACGTTTTTTTCTTTTTTAGATAACTACTTTTGATCTGTTCACTTCAACATGACTACTGATTTTGGGCAAGCTCGAAATCTTTCAAGAATCAAGACAAAATAATACATATGCCAATTAAGGGATGAGGCATGCTTTGTAGCCTTGCTTGTGTTGTTTTTGGTCTCATCCAAGTCTTTCTCCACAATCATTTATTGTTGCATTCCAGCATTGCCAACATCTAGTTGTTGTATCCAGCATCACCCAAGTGTCTCTACATTTGATTACAAGAACTCCTAATCTAATAGTGTTTCTTTGCCAATTTTTGCGGCCAATCCTAATATTGCAAAAGGAGCCATCTTTCTTAGAGATTTTGTGAAACAATTTTTTGGAATAATGTCAAACGATCCTAAATTTCTTTCTTAATATCTGAGTTTCAGGCATTGTTGAGATTCCATTTCTTATGCAAACTGAACATGGTTAGAATTAAGCTCTAGTTCAAGGATTCAAGAGTTTTAAATCCTCCTTTGTCATTTTTCCTATTATTTTGTTGGTTTTAGAATTCAGTTCTGGTGAGAATTTGCAAATTTAGATAACCACTAATTGCGCTATTTCACATTTGGGTGTTATAGAAAAAAACTCTTATTTTAAGACAAAAGGAATGAGGAAGCCCAAAAGTCCTTTAACTTAATGGGTATGAATTATCTCATAGGACCGGAGGCATGTAGAAGTTCTGGCACAGCAGATTCCTATTCTTCTTGTTGTTGATTTAGCCATGTTGGTGTTCTGACACATAGCTGTTATGAAGGGCATTTGACATTGAGTTAGCCACCTGAAGAATCCTTTTAGGAGGTTCTTTGTTAATGTAACTAGTCAACTCATATTATATCTGAACACATGTAAGGTCTAGATCATCTATTTCTGGCAATCATCGGAGTGGTTGTAATGATTGTGCTTAGATAAGTGGAGCCAATAAAACATGCTTGAAGAGTTTATGATGATTCATTACAACATTGAGGTTAGTAATATGTGAACTATGTATGGCAGACATTGCAATTAGTGGTGGAATCTGGGTTAATTAACAGTTGCTGTGATGCACTGAAATTTGAGACAGAACTCCTTAAATGCAAAAAAAATCATCAGTATAGACTAGTACAGTTATGTATAACATGTAAGAATCGATCATTTGATCATATTTTACACAGCTATAAATAACCAATGATCTTATACTGCAGTATGCTATCAAAATCTCTATTTACATCATAGATGGTATCTTCGGTAATATGGTAAAACTTAAAAGATAGAATTAGAAATAAACATCTAAGAGAAATGATAGGAATAACCCTAAACATCTAAGAGAAATGATAGGAATAACCCTAATTGAAGATAAAATAAGAGAAAATCGATTACGATGGTTTGAACATATACAACATAGACCTTTAGAAGCTCCAGTTAGAAAGAATGATCTTTTACCAATCAATGGTAAGGATAGAGATAGAGGTAGACCTAAACTAATATGGACAGAAATAATTAAAAAGATATAACTATTTGTAACTTGAATGTCGACTTGGTCTTGAATAAAGCAGAGTGGAGGAAGCAGATTCATTGAGCCGACCCCTTGTAGTTGGGAAAAGGCTTAGATGAGTTGAGTTGAGTATGGTATCTTCGGTAAACTCATTGATGAAGTTTTTGTCATCTTTGAAGAATTACCTTGTTTATATGATCTTGTTCTGTTATGTGCACTTTTGTTTTTATAAGTACTCATGTAATTTCCACACTTATTTTCTGCCTTAGAACAGGATTATGATTACTTGTCTATAAGAATTTTTATTTTTGATGGAAGTTTTTATATATGGATTCACTGAACTGAATGTGTTTTCTGTTCAACATTTTTGTGGCTTTGATCTCCACATATATCTTAATACTTCTGCAGAGTTGTTGTGTGCCTCATTTACACACATTGATGTGCATAGAGTGATATTTATATATGGGTTTATTTCCTGCATAATTAATCCTTACATTTATACATTTGTTCCATAAAATCTAGTCATGACTGAAGTTTGGATGGTTTAATCCTTATGTGTATACACTTGTGTTTTTACTGTCACCAGACAGAGCCTAGAAATTGTATCTTCATGGGTTCCCTCAAGTTGTTGCACTTGGTTCTTCTAAATATTGAGAAAGGTATTTGGATTTCTTTAGGATTTGAGTGACATAGAACCAAATTTTAGGTGCACATATGGTATTCCTTCAATCTAGGATAACTTTCAGATGTGTCCAAAACGGGCAAAAAACATTATCCAGACCCATTAGCCCAACGTAACCCACCTAACCCAACCCACTGGGTTTGCAGGTCTGGGCACAGGGCAAAAATCCCAAACTCATGAGCAAGTCAAGTTGGGTTTGTGCCATCATGGATTTGTGCCAAAGCAACCTCAATAACATGTTCTCCTCAACCAATTGGACAAACACTGTTAGGTCCATCTAAAAAATCAATCATACCCAAGGTTTCCTCAGGTCAAAGGCACTGGCAAAAACCAAATGGGAGGCTGGGTCTCTTGATGGTCTGAACAAGGTTGAGGAGGTTCATGTGCCCTGGGCGACAGCAACGCCAGCAGCTGAGTAGCCTGATGCCTAGAGGTATTACGTGAGCACATAAGAGAGGGATCAGATGAAAGCATGCTCTGCTGTAATGTTTCCAATGGTAAGGTAGATCTAGGTAGTGGTGATTTGGGATATGGCTACAGCAAAGCTTGCTTTGCATATTCAATAAAAAAGCCCAAAATTTGAGTAGGTTGTGTCATATAAGTTCACGATTAGCAAGTTAGCATTTTGGCCCACTGGTGGGAAAGCATTAATCCAACGAGAACCCAGTTCAATGTGCAACTGCACTGATGTTCATAATATTTCCTAGATACATTTGGAATGAGAAGAAGCACTTTCCTTCATCTAAAAGCTGACCTTTTAATGATGGTTAATCAAATTTATGATGTTAATGTTATTTTATCAATTATAAACTGTATTTTATGTATTTGAATGATGTCCAAATGATGGAGTTTGTATAGGTTATTATATGAAGAATAAATTATGTTACTGTGATGACTCATTATGCATTGTTAGTGCCTTTTTACACAAATGTAAAAAATGTCATATTTTCTTATTGTTATATCATGTCACATACTTACGTCTTCATCCCATATCTATTTCCATTTAAGCAGTAGACATAAAATTTAGTTGCAATAGACTGGCTCTCAAATAAATTATGAGACATGATAAGAACTAGTGCATGTAAATGCACAAAAATATAGATTTATGCAACTTCATTAGCAATAAGAAGATCTCAAACATCTGGTATCCCCTCTCTCTCTCTACTCATAGAGGATCAAAGATCAAGAGTTCCCTAATAGACACTTAAATGGTGTCCAAGCACAAATCAATGTAAAGATTGGGTGTAGGGAAACAACATGGTATGCTGCAAAAGATGGGAAAATAGCATCAATATACGTAAAGTTTACTTGCTAATAAACAAACCAGATCATGTGTCTTTTAGATGTCTTCTTAAATCATGTATATAATACTCAAATAAATCTGCAAATTCACCAGATCTAGTCGCAACTAGTAGGGAAATCAAATATCATAATTTCTTACATTTGGTGACAGAAGTCAAGATGAATTTCACATTTACATGAGGCACTCAAGGAGACTTCGTAGCTTTAGATTGACATAACGGTACAGCATCTCAATAACAGCTTAATGAACACCATTATAGCTTGCTGGAGTCTTTGTTTTTCTTGTAGTGATATTTTAAGTTTTAATCCTTGTTTTAACTAGTCCTGGGGTAAACTTAGGTAACTAGATAATCACATGTTAATTGGAGAAAGAAAAAGGCCAGTTACTATCTATGTCATATAATGCAAATAGTAACATATTAGCATTGGGCCTATTTAAGACTTCTTAAGGTTTTTGTGATTCTAGGATGTGTGATGCTTTTACCCTTTTTTTCCATGACATGGAAAAGGGGTGTCCAGCCCTAGGAAAAGTGTTCTTGTTCAGATGGTGTAAGATTGATGTTTTCCTATTTCCATGACTTCTGTTTATTTTTTTTTGCTCACAGTTTTCTATTTGTGTTCTGTTACCCTTCCACCACTATAAACCTATCACCCTGCAGCCCTCATAGTGCATGGCATCCATCAAACAGGTCCTTCTATAGAACCACCTAGAGTGCAAACAACTCACCTTTTGTTTACTTGAGTAGGACTTCTTGTATTGAATGTCCTTTGGGCTTTGACATCACTATTGTCTTCTGTCTACTTCTAGACAATGTAAGAACTCAAGCAAACAAGTTAATGCTGTCAACTATCCAATCCTACATTATATTTGGTATGGTCTCTAGTTTGATGATCCACTTGTTCAACAACTTGCCATCAAAAAGTGCTATTTTTCTCTTCTTGGATTCCACAAACTTATTTCTGGAGTCCCTTTGGCTTCTTTTTCCAGAGTCATGTATCCATACCATGCAACATAAATTACCTTTGAACTTTGCTAGTGTAAATAACTTGCAGTCCTGCTTTACACTACCAAGCTTTTAAATCATCTTGTTAATTTGAATTTCTTTTGGTTACATCATGATTTTATATTTTGCTTTTGTCTGATGATTCATTTGAGACAAATTTCATTGTCCAATCTTCAAGCAATGTATGCTTATCTGTTGGTGTTTCTATATGCCTGCTACTAAATGTTGAACACTAATGATGATGAAATACATGCAGGATATTGGATAAAAGTTGGTTGTTTATCGATCATTTATCCTAAAATGGATAAAGTTGGATAAATAAACCAAGAAATACTAAAAAATATTTAGATGGAGTTCGTGATTTCATTAAATTTGGTATGGATAAAAGTAGTTTGAATGGAAAGATCTCATGTCCGTGTCGGCGATGTGTTAATAGTTCTTATCTAGATCCACAAACCATTGAAGAACATTTGATATGGAATGGTTTTGCTAGAGGTTATACTCTGTGGGTTTTTCATGGAGAATGTATGTTGCCAATATTAAGTAATCAACCCTCCTCGTCTGATATTAGATCTGGTAATATGAAAGATAACCTTGCAGGAGATGATATGACAGGTTTGATCACAGATGCTTTTCGACATGGTATTCAAAACTTTAGAGGTTCATCTAATATACATGAAACGAGTGGAATATGTGATGGTTCTACATTTATGGAACAAACATTTGTTGAGGAGCAGATGCAATCATCAACTACTGAGTCAGCTTGGTATCATAATTTGATTAAAGACGCAGATGAACAATTATATCCGGGTTGTTTGAAATTTTCTAAGATCTCTTTTCTTATACATTTATTTCATATAAAATATATGAATGGATGGTTCGGAAAGAGTTTTACCATGCTCCTCAAATTACTAAAGGATGCATTTTCAGAAGGCTCCGGTTACCATCCTCTTATTATGAAGCAAAGAAAGTTGTTAACAAATTGGATCTTGGATATCAAAAGATCCATAGTTGTCCGAAAGACTGTATATTATATCATGGTGAAAATGCTGATCAAGAGTCATGTAATGTTTGTGGATCTTCACGATGGACAACTCATGAAGAGGATGAGGATGATGTAACGAACAAAACAAAAAAACCGGTGAAGGTATTGCATTACTTTCCTCTAATTCCTCGATTGAAAAGGCTATATTCATCCTCGAAAATAGCTTCATTAATGAGATGGCATGATGAAGGGCGTACGAAGGATGGAATGTTGAGACATCCAGCAGATAGTCTAGCATGGAAAGCATTTGATACTAGGCATTCTGATTTTGCCTCTGATATTCGTAATGTTCGGTTGGGTTTAGCTTCAGATGGCTTCAATCCTTTCGGACTCTAAATTCTACATATAGCACATGGCCAGTTGTTCTAATACCATACAATTGCCACCATGGTTGTGCATGAAACAATCCTCACTTATCTTGTCAATGGTTATTCCAGATGATAAGGGTCCAGAAAATGATATTGATATTTTTCTACAACCTTTAATAGAGGAATTGAAACAGTTATGGGAAGGTGTCGATGCAATTGATGCTTCAAATGGTGAAACATTTAAACTACGGGCAGCTTTGTTGTGGACTATTAGTGATTTTCCAGCATATGCCAATTTATCTGGCTGGAGTACAAAGGGAAGGGTTGCATGTCTTTGTTGTGCAGATTCGACACATTCAATTTGGTTAAAACATGGAGAAAAATTTTGTTATATGGGTCATCGTCGATGGTTAGAACCAAATCATCCGTTTCATTTTCAGAAAGATTTATTTGATGGTACCATAGAATTGGGATGTGCACCAATTCCACCTTCTGGAACTAATGTTCGTATACAAATGGATTCCATTAATTACATATATGGTAAATTCTCAAAGTCTTCTGAGATGAATAGAAATGAACGTGTTGCTGCAGATTCTGCAGATGTTCGCAGACTTGAGCATGAGATGGAGAGATGCGACGGAAGAGTGCCGATGATAGAGCAGAGATGAAGGAGATGCGATAGAGGAGTGCCGCCGATAGAGCAGCGATGGATTCTATGAGAGAGCACATTGAGCGGCTTACATCTATCGTACACATGTTTGTTCCACATCAGGTATATATATATATTATTAAAATATATTCTTATATTATATCAATTATTTATCTAATATATTGCAATTGATAGTTAAGCAAATTAATTTTTTTAATTATTCTTATAGGCTCCTGGAGCATCAGATCGGAGCGGACAGGGTGACGATCTTCCTCCTACAGATCATTGACCTCACCTACTTTATTTTAGATCTTCCATTTTATGTATTTTTAAATTTTGTTAAACTTTAACTTGTAACTCTCTTAGTTGATGCAATGAAATGTATGCAATGTGATTTTAAGAATGTATGAAATGTAATTTGGAATTAATGTAAGCAATGTGATTATTAATTGCATTAATTTTGGTTTAATATACAGGTTTAATTTAAATGTTTGTAAATTTAGTTTTTTTTAAAAAAAATTGACCGTTAATATGCCGACGCTTTTTGGAGGCGAAAACGGCGCAGGTTGTTATGTTTAAATCTCTATTTTTTTGTGTCTAAAATATTGGATTTTTGAAGTGTTTAGCATTTCAACGCACGTGGCCATGTATCTTCAATTCTACATAAATGAGAATGGCGACAAAGTTATACCACCAAGGTCTCTTCTTTCGCTCGCTCTTAATTTATATGCAGCGAACCTACTCAAGGCTTGTTCTATTTCAAAAATTTGGCTTCCTTGATAATATTGGCTGAGGGTTATTTTATGGTTTTGTGTTTTTAATGAAACATCAATGCTTATTGGTAGGATTCCTCATGTATAATTTTCTGATGATAGAGGGACAAATTTAAAGATCTGACAAAACTGTCCGTATCTTAGGGAAGCTATCCCCAATTGTGCATAATGAAAAATATCACTTTGGTGTTCTTGTCTGTAAATGCTGGTGAGTATAAAATAAATATGGGCTTCAGGCATGCTTGAGCTGGACAATTCAAATTTATTGGGTCATTGCTGGTGGAGATCTGATCAGGATGATCAGACACAGAATATGCAAGGGAATCAAAAAAAAACTTCAGATACTAACATCCATACGAAATTTGAACTTTGGGGCAAATTCAGATTTCTATGTAGAAAATCTGTGCAGGAAACTAATCTATGTTCCCAAACACAATTATCGATATGAATAGGGGTGATTTGTCTGGCACAAATATAAAATGATTTGTCTGGCACAATCATGACTTCTCAGTTAACTAGGTCTAGGCCTAAAGAAGGAATAATGCAAATAAGATACTTCCAAACTTTCTGAAACAGAGAAGGTACTAGGTACCTGTTATGTGTTTAACAAGTTGTCTAAAGTATCAATGCATGATTGGAATCTGCTATGAAATGGTTTACAGGGTATAGAACGCCTTTCCAGTTGTACGCAGCATGCATGGTGTTTTCAAAGAACACGTGTAGTGTGCCTCTGGTAAGCAACTTCTGATGATGGTAGCTAGGAACTTTAATGGACAGATTGCATTGAAGGATCTATTGGAAAATGAGAAATGACCTAAATGGTATGGTTATTTAGTTGACATTGGAGAAGTTGCAAGCATATATTGGAAGGGGATAAATGTTTGTAGCTGTGGATTAGTTTTAATAAACATATTAATAACACAATAAAGTTTGAAGGGCTCTGTGTTATTGTCCTCAGGATAATGATTTTGTTGTGCTATTCCATACACTCCAACCTTGGGGCTCTAGCAAGTAATTTGTACTAATTGGTGCAAGTGAATTGTGTGGGTTTATGGTTGTCATAAGAATAACAGCCAGATAAATCTGCCAAATACATCAGGATAACACTCTTGATTTAGTGTGATGTCCACTCCATTTTGCTTGGTGAAAACTTGAATGATGATTATAAAGTTCACCTTCATGATCAGACGGTGAAGATTTAGGCCTTTGGAAATTTTTCTCTACTGGGTTATATTAGAGCTTTGAGCCAGCCATTAAAGTTAAACATGAGATCTGAAATGTCTTTCATGTTTGACCCTTTTATTATTTTCTGATATTTGGTCTAATGCATTATAGTTTGAAAAGTGTCTAGAATTGCTGACAAAAATTGATCTATCTATTTAAGGCAATTACTTCTTTGCCTCCATGTCTTTTGAATCTTATCATCCAAGTTTTGCATCTTTATTGATTGTTATGATTGCATGTTACTCTGGTTAACTAGTCCTCTTTTGTATATAATTATCTATCTTTATTATTATTATTATTATTATTTTGTATTTTTTTTTTTTCAAAGAGGCACTTACATGTAGGCTATTTAATAAATTAGTATGTCTTACATCTAGCTTTAATTGATTTGACATCAAATTGAAATTTCATATGTTTATGAGTTGTTTACTGTATGTTTTGATGACAGTTTTTGGGCATTGTCTTTTCTGTTGTGAAGTTGTGAAGTGTGTATTTTTTCCTCCTGACATTGGTTCATATTTGCTTGGTTTAATATATAGGTTTAATTTAAATATTTATAAATTTAGTTTTTTAAAAAAAAATTGACCGTTAATATGCCGACGCTTTTAATAGCGTCGGTAGGTTATATAAAACCCGATGCTTTTAAAAGCGTCGGCTTGTTTATAAGCCGCGCTTCAAAAAGCGTCGGCAGATTTATATGCCGACGCATTAAAAAGCGTCGGCAGGTTTATATGCCGACGCTTTAAAAAGCGTCGAAAACGAAATTACCGACGCTATTTAAAGCGTCGGCATTTTTATTTTTACCGACCCTTTCTCAAAGCGTCGGCAAATTTCGTAACCACCCCCTTTCTGCCAACGCTTTAGAAAGCGTCGAAAAACCGTATCCCGACGCTAAAAAAGCATCGGGAAATAATTTAAAAGCATCGTTAAAATTTAAATTTACTGTAGTGAATGTACCTTCTATCCAAGAACTGCATCATGATAAATAGTGGATGCAAGCCCAATATATTGGTGGCTTTTACAATGTGTTGATGGTTACCTATGAGGTGCTGATGATTTCCTTTTCGAATCTACATGCAGATTTAATGACATCCAACCTATGGAGGAATTCCATGCAACGAGCAATGATTTTGAAGACCTCGTTCAATCTATAATACTTTGCAAATTTTTGTTTTGTTTTAGAGCTCAACTTTGGCCAATTTTGTAGCCACGTTTGTAGTTAGTACTTGAATTGAGCTTTTGTTATCCAACTCATAGTAATGAAATATATATATATATATATGAAATCTAATTGCTCATTTGACTTTTTTTTTTGCATTATGACCTCACTCTTTTTGAATGGCATTAAGTAATTAAGGTCATCTTTAATAGATCAACACTTCTAGCTTGGAAGAACTAAGTCAAGTTGTGCCAACCATCGAGATGTTATAGCACCTCTTTTATAGCTAAGTCTCTTAGGTTGGTCCTTGGGACTTGTGACATCTATATGCTAGCTTGGTGCATAATTTATGTTGGTCCTAGAAACCTTTTGAGGCCTTTGGCTATTCTCTTGTAGCATTGGTGAAGAAGTAGAGCCTCATAGGCCATTCTTTTGAAGTTTAACCGACCTTCAGCTAACTAGGAAACTATTAGTAACTTCTCATGAAAGTCTCTCGATCTGTTCCTAGGACTAAGGATTTATCAATCAAGGTCGATCTTGAGAAGTATTTGAAGAACACTCTAAATTGGTCTCTCAGGTTGATTTTTGGGACTCACACTTAATGAGGCTTTTCTTAACAAAGTTTTGGTCTATCCTTAATTAGCCCAATTTTTAGAATGCTTTTCATGACCTTAGATTGAATTGACCTTCAAGCAATCAAGCTAAAGAACACTAGTCAGACTCGAAGTTGATCCGAGCTACTTCGGTAGAAACTTCGATGGCTACTTGGTTGAATGATTAGGTCATGCATTGCCACTCTTCTACCAAGCCTAGATCTTACTAAAGACTTTTTGGTCGACTTTGATGATTGATCTTTTTTTCTAATCAAGGCTATAATAAAATAATGTACGTATATGGAAAATTACATGATAACTGATAATACATCATAAGATTTTTTTTTTTTTTTTTTTTTTTTGATTTCCAAGTGCTTGGTTTGCTATCAGGCCTTTTAAGTTGGTATGCCCTTGTTGAATTGCTTCCACAACTTAGTAAGGAACTTCCAAGCTTGCCTACTTCATCAACTTAACCCAATGCTATAGCTTTCCTTAGCTTAAAATCTCTAGGTTTAACTTAACATCCCTTGACCCTTGAGTTGTGATCAACTATCACTCTGACTTGCAATTTCTCTCAGACTTTCTCAATCAGGTTAAGATCAGCTCTAAGATTATTGGTGTTCTCTTGCTTCTAGAATTCTTGGTTGTGATAGCTTGATATCTGAATCTCATAGGAATGACGACCTTTATTTTAAAGGCTAAGTTAAATAGTGTCTCCCTAATTAGTATTTAGTTTGTATTTCAATAAGCCAAAATGCATATGCTAAAAAGCTATTTTGCCCAATGGCCTTTAACTCAATCGAGTTATATCTTTAGCACTTGGAGAATAATATCTTTCATTTCCTTGGCCTATCCATTGGTTTGAAGATGGGCCACCAAGGTGAACCAATGGTTGATGCTGTATTCTTGATGAAACTAGAACCAAGTATTGTCAAATTATCTCTCATTAAGAACTTTAGGGATCTTAAACCAGTAGATAAGGGTTTACTAGATGAAGTCTCAGATATTTTGCTGAGTTATCCATGCTAAAGGTTTGACCTTAACCTACTTGGTTAAGTACATGATAGCAACTATATATAGAGAAATCCTTTTGGCCCCAAGCTAGTAGGAATGGTCCAAGGATGTCTATTCCCTATTGTATGTATAGCTAAGGGCTCCTAATCATTATGAGCTCTATGCTAGATCAATATAATTATTTGAATGCTTTTTGTATTGATCACATCTCTATATAAACTAGGGGGCTTCTTTTTTTTGTGGTCAAAAAAGGCTAGAAGACCCCTATTGGAGTATCTTATAAGCCAATGCCCTGCCCCTTAATTATTGCCATATATACCTTCATGGACTTCTTGGAGGATATAAATAATAGACTCCATTGGTCATAGGCATCGTAGGTATGGCAATGTTAAAGACCTTTCTATAGCACACCATTGTTCAGAGTGTACTATCTGCTCTCTAGGATCCTTTTATCTTTATTTTTATTTTGAGAGAGTCAATCTTCTTTAAGGTAAGTGATGATTGAATCCATACTGATTGGCTTAGGTATGATTTGGATTACTTCTTTCTCTTTGACACTTAGATCTGTCAGGTCTTTCAAGAAGATAGTTTGTTGGCTTTTAGATCTCATTGAAGTGACAAGGCATTGGCTTGGGCATTTTTCAGCTTAGGAATTGCCGGTACTCAAAGCTTAGGACCAAGCACTTCACCTTGCTGATATATTTTTGCATACTAGATTCTCTTGCTTCATATTCACATCAAACATGACCTACTCACTGATTAAGGCTTTATACTCAACTTTATTATTTGATGTTTTAAATTTGAATCTTAGAGTGTAAGTTAGCTTAGCTCCCTTGGGACTGATAAGAAGGTTTCATCGAATGTTTCATCCACGTACAAACTTGAAATGTATTGTTGTGGTGGTTCCTTAGCTTTGATAGCTTTAGGCTTGTTTGGAACTATTGTTTCTAGCATCTAGTTGGCTAGGACCTATGTCTTCATTGCATGTTGCGGCTTATATTGAATGTCAACCCATTCAATTTTATTGACCATTTCATTGGCCACCTCAGGTCTTTAACTTATGCAGGATTAGCCTAGTGGTTGGTCAATCAACATTATTACTGTGTGAGCTTGAAAATAAGGCCTTAATCTTTGAGCTAAGATAACCATGGCAGATGCATACTTTTTGGTTTGTTGATACCTCATTTCTACATCACGAAGCATCCAACTTACAAAGTAGATATGTTCCTAATTTCCTTATTCTTTTTTTTTGTAACACCTATTTTTCTTGTTCTTTTCAAATGAGAACTATACTAATTGCTACCTTGGATGCAACTAAATAAATGAATAGGTCCTCTCCTTGTGTGTTGCAAATTAGAGCTGAGGTTTTTCTGTAAGTCTTCAAAAGATTTCTAAAACTTTTTAGTCCATTGAAATTTTTTAATATTACCAAGAGTCTTGAACAAAGGTAAGCATTTTTTAGTCGATCCAGAGATAAACTAGCTTAAAGCAACTACCCAGCTTGTGAGGCACCAAATATCCTTGATTGAGTTGGGTAGCGCCATATCAAGGATGGCTTGTACTTTTTTAAGTTAAGTTTGATTCCTTAATGAATGACCATGAATTCAAGAAATTTACCTAAGGTAACACTGAAGGTTTACCTAGGTTGAGTTTCATTCAATAGTATTTTAGTACTTAAACAGCTTTATTTAGGTCTGCTACATATTGCATGGTTTTCATACTTTTTACTAACATATTGTCCACGTAGGCCTCTATGTTCGTACCAAGTAGTTTTTAAAATATTTAATTCACTAGCCTCTAGTAGGTTGCTCCACTATTCTTCAACCTAAAGTGCATCACTTTGTAGTAGTAAAGTCCCTTCTTTATGACAAAGGTTATCTTCTCCTCACCAAGTAGATGCATTTTAATTTGGTTGTTGTTGGAGAAGGCATCTATGAAATTCAATATAGCTCATGCCTAGCTATGGCATCGATGAGTTAATCTATTTTCAATAGAGAAAAATTGTCGCTTTATTTAGGTTGACAAGTTGACATGTTGAACCTTAGGATTCAATAACTCATATTTTGATGGTAACAAGGCATTGATTAAGTTACTAATATCATACTTGGTAAAAATTCATTTGGAACAAACTTGATCCAACAAAAACTCAAGTCTCATATTAAAACACAATTTGGAAATGATGAAACGACAAATTTGAAGATCATTTGATGTATTAATATTTGAAGAAAAAGATCTTGTTGTAAATTACAAATTTTTCTGAGGACCCTATGTAACACTAGGGACAAAATTAAGTACACAAGGCTCAATATTACTTAAAAATAGTTTATAATAGGTTTTGGGTCATAATTAAAGCAATTTTATCATAAAGATCCAAAATTGGGTATATACAGTCAACTAGACCCTAAAACGATCAACCAAACCTAGCCAAGACTAGCAGTTGATCCTAGCCAAGACTAGCAAAAATTCGAAATTGCATATCTTTGCCTTAGATCTGATAATCGAATGCCACATGTTAGGGAGGTCAACTTGATGAGTTAGATGGGCGCACACATCTGATCGAGTTGACTTGGTAAAAATTCATTTGGAACAAACTTGATCCAACAAAAACTCAAGTCTCATATTAAAACACAATTTGGAAATGATGAAACGACAAATTTGAAGATCATTTGATGTATTAATATTTGAAGAAAAAGATCTTGTTGTAAATTACAATTTTTTCTGAGGACCCTATGTAACACTAGGGACAAAATTAAGTACACAAGGCTCAATATTACTTAAAAATAGTTTATAATAGGTTTTGGGTCATAATTAAAGCAATTTTATCATAAAGATCCAAAATTGGGTATATACAGTCAACTAGACCCTAAAACGATCAACCAAACCTAGCCAAGACTAGCAGTTGATCCTAGCCAAGACTAGCAAAAATTCGAAATTGCATATCTTTGCCTTAGATCTGGTAATCGAATGCCACATGTTAGGGAGGTCAACTGAGATAGGCCTGGAGGTCAACTATAGGGCTTCTGACATTCCAATGGTCATATTTTCAAATGACAATTGGAGCTACCTAAAAGCCACCTAATGAGCATATTTTCTTTTGCCTATATATTGAGGGGTTCTTTATTGGTTTGGACATGAAAATTTGGGTTGAAAATCATTGGAAAAATCTTAGAAAAATTCTCTTAAGCCTTAAGTGCACATTCTTTTTTAACCCAAGTTTGGAGTATCATTGGTAGATCTATATAATTACTTAGGTATTGGTTTGATAGTTCTTATCAAGTGAGGAGTGTTGAGCTTGCTTGTAAAGGTTATTTCTTAGCTTAGAGAAAAGAAATTGCAGAAAGATTTGTCTTCATCCTAGAAGAAGATTGGATAGTTAAATATCTAAGTAAAAGACTTAGGGAGTGCACATAGGCAAGGAGTGCCAAACCATTATAAAAATTCTCTCACATCCTTTACTTTCTCACAATTTGTTCACCTGCCATTATTTTGATTGAACTTTGCTTCATTTATCTTACATTACTTAAAGTCTAATTGCATCACTATTTGAGTTAGGCTTTTAAATTTTTAAGCCCAATTCAAACCCCTCCCCCCTTTCTCCTTTGCCCTTGGGCCTTCACAACACACACGCACTACTTTCCACTAGATTTCTTCACCACAACAACATTAGCTAGCCAATTAAAGTTGTGAGCTTTCCTAGTGAATTTGGCCTCCAATAGTTTATCTACCTCCTTATCAATCAACAGCAAAGTTCCTTTTCCTCTATCGAATGGTTTTGTGATTTAGATCTATGTTAAGTCAGTAGAGGATAATATTAAGATCAATCCTTAGCATGTCTATGGCTGACCAAGCAAACATGCATTAGTTCTTTTGAAAGGATACCACTATTTCTCCTCAAAACTAAAGGAGCTGACCTGAATAACTTTGCACTATCATTTCCCAGTGGGATGGCCTCTAGGTCTTTGACCGGCTCCACATGTTGCTTCTTTAGCTTATCCCAAAAGTCTAGATTTTCTATCAACATGGTCTCAATCGATCTAGTACTCCTTTTTAAAGTTGTCATGTAGCATTATCAAGCTACTACTTGATCTTCTTTAAACTCTCTTGCATCTTGATTAGTGGTGGGGAACTTCATAAGCAAATGGTCAATCGATACACTATCTTTGAGGGCATTCATGCATGATCGACCTATGATAGCATTGTAAGCAGTAGGTACCTTGATGACCATAAAATACATCATTTTACCCTTGAAGTTGGGCTCTTCTCCTACTATTACCAAAAGGGTTATCATCCCTTCTACTCTGATGGGCTCCTTGATGAACCAACCAATGACGCTTTGATAGGCTTTAATTGATTTGTGCTGATGTTCATTTTCTAGAAAGCAACATAAAAAATATCCATCAAGCTACGATGGTCTAATGGATTCTTCTCACTTAGTAATTTGCAATGGTCAGTGAGATGACCTATATATCATTATGTGGAATCCAAACACCCTCGAGATGCTTGGCTCATCTTCAACTTTTCCATCTTGGTGGAGGATTACTCTGCTAATATTTGCCAAGTATAGCCTTTCTAAGTTGAAGAGCTTTTTCCACCAGCTATTGGGCTACTGTGCATCACATTGATGACCTCATTCAATTGAGATTTCTCTTACGTACCTTATTTTGTAGGTTGACTATCTTGGAAGTGACAACCAAAGGATCTTATTTGAGTGAGGCCATTGATCTCATCTTTCAAGTCTTGACATTCCTTGGTATTATTATACCCATGATCTTTATGGAACAGACAATTCTTATTTCGATCTCTATCATAGCCATCTTGTCGGGCCATTGGACATAGTCCTCATGGCTGATCTACATCAAAATTTGGGTTGGGGAGGAGTATATCTCTCAAACATCTAAGGAGAAGTTTGAGGTTAGTGCAGTATTTCCTGACCTCCTTAGGGCTTCTTCTAAGATTCTCTGGGCTAGGGCCTATCCTTTAATCACCTTTTAGGGCACATAAATGATGTCGTACTCCTAAATGATGATTGCCTAATTTGCCAATCTTTCTGCTAAGGCTGATCTTATTATTATCTAGTAAGTAATGTCTCGATTTTGTGAGAGTAAATATGATAGCAAGACACCACTTTTCAATATGGGATGCAAATGTTCCACTCCTACTAACATTTTGCTTAAGTAATACAGCATGTTTTCCTTGCCTTCTTCATTTCTTGAGCAAGGAAGGCTCCCAATAATCCTTCTAATGCAATGGTGTAAAGGATCAATAGTTTGTCTGAAAGTGGCATAGCCATCGGAGGTAGTTTGAGAATATACTACTATAAGTTGTTGAAGGTTCTTTGTTAAGCTTCATGTCATACAAGCAGTGTATCCTTCTTTGTTAGCTTGATGAAGAATTCTATCCTTACAAAGAGGTTGGAGATAAATGTCCTGACATATGCAAGCTTTCTTTATAAGTATCATAGCTGCTTGAGGTTCTTTGGAGGAGGCATCTTGAGGATCACCTCTACCTAGGATGGGTCAACCTCAATACCTGAGTACCATATGATGAAACCGAGGGATTTGTCTTATGATACTCCAAAGGTGCATTGGAGAGAGTTCATCCTCAAGTTATGGTCTCTAATGTGGGTGATGACAATCAGCAAGTCTTCGAGATGATCTAGGTTGTTTCGACTTCTGATAACAAGGTCATTGATATAACATTTAACAACCTTATAAATTAGATTATCAAATATTTTGCTAATCATCCTTTGATACATGGCCCCTACATTTTTGAGGCTGAACAACATTACTTTATAGCAGGAAATACCTATGGAAGTTTAAAAGGTGGTGTACTTCTCATCTTCTAGTGCTATTTTTGTCTAGTTGTAACTTGAACCATCAATGAAGGAGAACATCTCGTAGCCTGAAATGCTATCGATCATATATAATATCTGTAACTGGCAAAGGAAAATCATCTTCAAGATATGTCGTATTTTAAATCCCTAAAGTCAACACAAACCCATATTTGTCGTTCTTCCTTTTGACCAGAATAATGTTTGTGATCCAATAAGCATACTTTTCCTCACGTATGAAATTAACTTCAGTCAATCTTTTAGTTTCAAGGGTTACTTGCCCTTCCAATTCAATTTATATCCTCCAGGGGCTTGTTTGACTGAGTGAGCTTTCGGGACAATAACTAGCTTGTGAATTATGACCTCAAGGGCTAAACCTTGCATTTCTTCGTATCTCTAGGTGAAGCAGTCTTTGTAAACCTTTTCTCCTTTGCCAACAAGGTGCTAAGGAAGGTGGGCCAGGAGTTTTCTATAGTTCCCAAGTTTATCTCCATCAGGTCATCAACAATGGCTTGTCCTCCATCTTCAAGCCTCGGAGATGCCTTGAAAGTTTGATGAAATTTTCATAGTTGTCATCTACTTCTTCAGTTTTTCAGATATTTTGAAGGGTTGTTTCCTAAGTAGTGATGGCCACTATATTGTAGAAATGGAATTGTAATGGCTGATATCCCAAAGCTCATGTGTAAATGGTCTATCTATTGTTTGGATCAGTTCTCTTTTTAGTGAGTTCCACATTTTTTGGAACATCTTGCGAGTGATCACTATTTTCTTCTCCAAATAACCCATCTTTCGCAACAACTTACAGAACTCTGGTGAGAAATATTTGGTGGGGCCTCACCTCAGGAAAACTTGGTTGCTTGGGATTTGTAAAATAAAATCCAGTAATTGGGCTTCTGATTGCTCTCACCCAAGAGCCTTCATGCGGCGGAAGAGGCTTCGTGATGGCAAACTTTGGATCATCTAGGGTGATTGACTGAGAAGCCTTGAGATCTATGATCCCAAACACTTGATAGCAAGCATGCAAGTGAGATCTACAAAGAACAATGATAATTGGAATTCGGGCATTGGATAAACCCAACTGGAGTCTCTGTTTACTTGTCCATGCACCTTCTGATTGGAATCTAAAGGCTAATCGATCAAGCGAGGGTTAACATCTATAGCCAGAAAACCACCACTTGTCCGAGTGAGATCTCTAGAAGAATAGGAGTTACGATGGATGAAGCTGCTTAGCATGGACCCACAGGTAAGTTCCGCTATGAGAAGTGAATGTTGCTCGAGTGGCTGGGTTGCAATGGAGTTTTCCAAAATGGATCTATGT
Source organism: Calamus simplicifolius (assembly GCA_900491605.1). NCBI lineage: Eukaryota > Viridiplantae > Streptophyta > Magnoliopsida > Arecales > Arecaceae > Calamus > Calamus simplicifolius. Next base: position 308,633 of record UESW01001308.1, read on the forward strand.
GGTTGTTTTAGAGAGACCATGGAAAATTAATTTATAATTAACCTTCATCCGTATCGTCACTAGCCTATTATAAAAAAAGGTGACATTTAGTAACATGAAATCAGTTACTCCTTGATGTGCATTGTCCTGACTTCTCTAAGTTACCTCCCATCATGTGCATTTATATTATCCCTTTGTAAGCGGCTTACGTTTAACGACTTATCATGTTTTGATCAGGTTAGGCTCCTTACAGCCAACTTGATCAAACATCTTCCAATTAACAACAAAAATATGGTTAAAATATTTGATTAATAATTTCATTAAATTTCACATATGAGGTTTTATTCATTTTTACAATTACAAGAAATCAAGGGCTATTTGGCCACCCGTCCAATAATGTTTTTTTTTTTTTTTTTTTTTTTTTGAAATAGGAAAGGGGAAGGAGGGCTTTGCCGATCCCCGTTCTCCATCAGGAAATGTTTCGAGACGAGTTGGTCCGAGTCAGCCGAAGCGTCGTTCGTCAAACCTGCAACGTCTTAATGGCATGGAAGAGACTCTGACCGCGGGGCTATCGCCTGAGCGGTTAGGTCCCATATGGCTCCATTTCCCGTTAGGAAATGTTCTATGCACGGTCCGAAAATGAGTTGATCAATCTGGCCCCATGCAGTATTCAAGTCAGCCAAAGCATCATTCCTTGAATATGCGACGTCTTAATGACATGGAAGAGACCCTGACCGCTGATAATGTTTTAAAGTTTAGTAGATAAATAAGGCAGCCAGTTTCCGTTCAAAATACAAATTGCACGTGGGAAAGCAAAATGGCTATCCATGAGCTGGAATCGTTCCAGTTTATTTGAATAAGGAAACTGGTTTTGTCTACTTTGTCATGCTTTGGAACCCAGGATTGGTTGAGACAGCTTAGGAATTGAAGTTATTATATATAGAATCAAAAGGGTTTCGATCGGTGTGAATAATTGACAGCCTACCAATAGATCTTTCTGAGGACGTACCGGAACCTTACATGGATTGCGTGAGATTTTGTGAAAAGAAAAGGTTATTAATTTTGACCGCAAAGAAAAGCTCATAACAAGTGCAGGGTAGCATGACATAATTGGGGCGTGTTTTATTTGAACTTTAGTGAGCTAAGTTTATGAAATTCTTTAATAATTTCATTAAATTCTACTTATGAGGTTTTATTTATTTTTACCATCACAAGAAATCAAGAGCTGTTTGGCCACCCGTCCAATAATGTTTTGAAGTTTAGTACATAAATAAGCTATATATAGTCCATTCAAAACACGAATTGCATGTGGGAAAGCAAAGTGGCTATCCATGACTGGGATTATTCCAGTTTATGTAAGGAAACTGGTTTTGTCTTCTTTGTCATGCTTTGGAGTGCAGTACCAGATTGGTAGAGACGGCTCAGGAAAATGATCGTAGAATCAAAAGGGTTTTGGTATGAAGAATTGATAGTCTACCAATGGATCTTTCTGAGAAAAGGACCGGAACCTTACGTGGATTGCGTGAGGTTTTGAGAAAAGAAAAGTAGCGAAGAAAGCTCATAACAAGTGCAGGGTAGCACATTTGGGGCGTACGTGTTTTATTCAAGAGGTTGATTTCGTGCTCTTTTTGACTTTTGACTTTTGACTTTGGCGTTACATGACAAAACATTAGAAGATAAGGTATTTGTCATTTCTTTCCAAACATTTATGTTCAACTATATACAGTAAAATTTTCTGGAATTGAAAGTATATGTTTGTATGACATAATTAGATATTATACTACGTTTTAAATATCAAAATGTAGTCTAAATATACATAATAGACTACATTTTTTTAATGAAAAAATAGTCTAAATGTATTTAAAAACTTTATTTTTTTACCTTTTAATTATAGTTTCTAATAAAAACATAGTCTAAATGTATTTAAAGACTTTATTTTTTTGCCTTTTAATTACAGTTTCTGATAAAAATGTAGTCTAAATGTATTTAAAGACTACAATTTTTTGATCTTTAACTACAATTTTTGATAAAAATATAGTCTAAATGTATTTAAAGACTACGTTTTTTTGACTTTTAACTATAATTTCTGATAAAAATGTAGTCTAAATGTATTTAAAGACTACATTTTTTTTGATTTTAACTACCTCTAATAACGTAGTCTAAACCAAGAGCTTTTAACTACACTCATATTTTTTTGACTACACTCAAAAAGACTACAACTTTTAAAATACTTTTAATCGTAGTCTATATATAAAGACTACGTTTTTTAGACTGTAGTCTAATTAAATTTCTGTAGTAATGACTATTAAAGATTTTTCATCATATGCCAATTTATCTGGTTGGAGTATAAAGGGACGAGTTGCATATCCTTGTTGTGCAGATTCGATACATTCAATTTGGTTAAAACATGGAGAAAAATTTTATTATATGGGACATCATCGATGGTTAGAATCAAATCATTCATTTCATTTTCAGAAAGATTTATTTGATGGTACCATAGAATTGGGATGTGCACCTATTCTACATTCTGAAACTAATGTTCGTAGACAAATGGATTCCATCACTTACATATAAGGTAAATTCTTGAAGTCTTCTAAAAAAAGAAAAAGTAATGATCAAGAAGGATTGCCAGAAGAAGTAACTATTGGGGGTATGGATGTATAGATATTTGAAGATTCTAATAATTTTTTAAAAAGAAAATGAGAAAAATGTACATATAACATCTACAAATCAGCCTAGCAAGTATTTATAGAAGAAAAGAAATATCTTCTTTGACTTACCTTATTGGGAACATAATCTTATTCAGCATAATCTTGATGTCATGCACATAGAGAAGAATGTTTGTGATAATCTACTTGAAACATTGTTGAATATTGATGGAAAAACCAAAAATAACATGAAAGCATGACTAGATTTAAAAGAATTGGGTATCCGATCAGAGCTTCATCTCAAAATGCTTGCTAATGATAGAATTTATTTGCCTCCTACATCTTATATAATGTCTGCTCAAGAAAAAGATAATTTTCTGATAGTATTAAAAATATTAAAGTAATTGATAGATATGCATCAAACATTTCAAGGTATGTGCATCTTAAAGATATGAAAATTTTTAATCTCAAATATCATAATGATCACATATAGATGCAAGATATCTTTCCAATAGCTTCAAGATCATCAGTGCCTAAACAAGTTCTTACAGTTATAATTCGGTTATCATCATTCTTTAAGGATTATGTTCAAAAGTTATTGATCCTGGAGAGCTTGATCAGTTAGAGTCTGATGTTACTATTATACTTTGTCAAATGGAGAAGATTTTTTCTTCTAGATTTTTTACTATTATGGTACATCTACTCATTCACTTAGCTTTGGAAGTCAAGCTTGATGGACCGATACATTATAGAAGGATGTATCCTATTTAGAGGTACACTATAGAGTCTGATAATGCAGTTGATTGGTACACCATAATTTTTAATAAAAGTAGCATCATAATTATGTTATGTTTATAAATTTATTTATCTTGTAGGTATTTTGTGCGATTAAAAGATTATGTACAAAATAGAGCCTATCCAAAGGGTTCAATTGCGAAAGGATATATTGTTGAAGAGTATTTGACATTTTGTTCAAGATATCTTCAAGGTGTAGAGACAGCATTTAATAGACCTCAATGGTATAGTGATTTTATAGATAATATAGAATTATATAAGTTTTCAACTATAGATAGAGTAACAGGAAAAATTGAAAGTATTGTATTGGATCAAAAATCAATGGCACAAGCATATCGTTATATGTTACTCCATAGTGAAATAATATCTGACTATCGTAGGTTAATATAATTTTTTACATTTTAAGTTTAAATATCATATCTTATTTTTTGTTCTAAACAAACAAAGTAAATTTTATACAGCAAATTTTTAATGTCTCAGCGATAAGCTAATCATAGCACTCGATTTAATCCAAGGATTAAGCAGCAATGGTTTGTCGAGTTATTTCCTACATGTCTTTCAAAATAGGTTTGACATATATTTAAAGAATATATGGATAGATTTAACATCGAATAACTGGTTAACATTCCTTAATTATTTTTTAGGTATCAACAATGATGGAAAGAAATTATTCAGATAAATTAATAGCCCTGACTCGAGGACCTAACAAAGTTATCAATAGATATAATGGTTTCATAATCAATAGTTTTAAATTCCATACTATAGATCGTGAGAAATTTTAAAAAACATAGAATAGCGGTGTTATGGTGGAAGCAGATGAAAAAACTTATTATGGTGCACTTAAAGATATTTATGAGTTAGATTACTATGGAATCTTTAAAGTCATATTATTTAGATATGATTGGATAGATATAAACTCATCAAGGGATTTGAAAAAAGATGCAAATGAATTAGACTTGTAAATTTTACAAGATTGATATATACTAGTGTTTTATTGAAGGATGATCCATTCATTTTTTTCTTCTCAAGCTCGTCAAGTATTTTTTATACAAGATGCAAAAGATAAAGATTTGGCTACTAATATTAAAACAAAACCTAGGGACTTATATGATATAGGAAAGCAGTTGGAAGATGATGAAGACGATGACAGTTATATGCATTCCATGCCATTCAATTTTGTGCCTGACGTACATGCTACAATATCCTTGGTTAGGATGGAATTTGAAGAAAATACTAATGCTTGATTCTTATTGGTATTAAATTTTGTAATGTATTCAATTTGTAGTAATTATTATGTTAAATTAATATTATCTTTACTAATTCTGACTCTGATGTAAATGATAGGTGACATTATGCTGCGCTCACAATGATTTAATGGTGTGCAGTTCTAGCACTCATGGACAGAGGCCAGCACTTTTGCTTCAGCACAGTAGGCAAAGGCGTGTACTTCTTTGGTGCAGAAGGTTCACGCCGATCCTTCTTTAGTACCGAACGTTGCATCTAGTCCTTCGGTACATTAGTCTACTCCAGGTCCATTATTCTTGGGGCAGCATGATCCTACTATCAATGTAGCAGATGATGAGCTACACATTCAGGATAATTTATTTTTTATTTGGTTTGATAAAATTTCTTTACACTTCTTACTATAGTTTACTTATATCTATTTTATATAGATGGATCTGGGAGGGTTACACGCAGACGCGGGCCCATGGTAGTATGGGATATCTGGCAAATGCACGAGGGTGAAAAAACAATGGTTGAGTGCAATCAACTAGGGCAACCAATTAAAAAAGGCGCTAGCTTATTGAGTTCCTTTTTAGGGACAGTTGCATGAAGGCATCAGCTTTATTCACTGAGTTATGCAAAGTGGAATGACATGCTTTCAATGTATAAAGTTGAGATTCTACAAGTTGTACAGTTAAAAATTTGAATCTAAACATTTCTTATTTTGTATAGTTGATATTATGCTGTGTTATATATTCTTTCGGTTACAATACTTTGTATCAACACAGTATTAAATGATGGATATATGGATAGATTTTATATTTTTTTATTTTCTTTTAGTGCATGCATGATTATTTCAAACATTTACTTGACTTAACGATTATTTTCTTTTGTAGTGCAAGTTTGTACTCCCTCCATCCTCTCATGATTTTGTTCTAAAGTCACTCAACCGAAAATGAAAAGAATATAAGCACATTTGAAGACGAAGCACAAGTTGTCAGGTATAACCGAGGAGTAGGTAGTTGGTCTTGTCCTCCTAATGTACCCCCTCATCAATAGATGAAGTTGGTTCATTACTGGTTCTCCGAGAGGGAACAGATATCTTGTAATTTAATCTTTTAAGATACTTTATTAAAATATTTAATTTTTTTGTACATTATACATACATACACACACATATATATATATACACACACACTTTACTTTCAGGATATAACAAGTGTATTTATTTAATTTTGCAGATATATTCTGATATTGGTAGAGCTGCACGATCAGCTTTGTCTGTTCTCCATACATCGGATCCAAGAGTTATGCGCGAGTCAAATAAGAATTTGTATGTTACTTAAATTATAAACTTATATTTTTTATATTAAAGTATTTACTCATTTTAATGAAACCTGAGCTATGTATTATGAATGATGTATCGCGATATATATGTGTACCGTGATACACATAAGTATCACGATATATATCTATATCGCGATACATATATTATTTAATTACAAAATTAAGTGATTTATCAAAATAAAAAATAAGCAAAAATAAAACAAACACTACTCAACCTACAAAGAAAACAAAAACATCTAATCTTTGTTAACAAAAAATAGGCATTATAACTGATGTAGAAGAATTGTTGACATTGTTATTGAAGTTTGGATCATTTCCATGTATATCATAAGTGTCCAAATATTCTGAAATTTGAAAAGAAGAAAAGCTGGAATATCCAAGAACAAAAATAAAGCGAGAAATCCTTGAAAATTCTCTTGTAATATCAATGATACCACATGCTGGAGATAACTTGTACAAGGAAGAAGTCCTTGACATTGTTCTAGTTCACGGCTTCATGCAGTTTCTTGTTCAAAGCTAAAATTATGACACTCCTAGAAATTCCTGCAGGAGATCTTGTTCTCACTGATACACATTTCATGCAAAACAACATCAGCTAAAAACTGAGACAATCCAATCGGAAAAACAAAAAAAAAAAAAAAAGAAGAAAGCATTCAATCTTACTCTGTTCTTGTGATCCAACTATAACAAAATTTCTCCCCTATATCCAGAGTCCACCAGTCAGAGATGCACCCATCTCTCTGTATGTCCATGAAATTCTTGGGCTTGGCATCAAAACACTAAAAGCTTCCTTTTGGAATTAAAAAATTAGACTGATGAACTAAGTGACCTTATCAGGTCCAAAGATAATTTTTGACTTCCTTCTTTATTTTTTTACGCATGAAAGTGTTCAGTGGACCATCCGCCTCCGATGGTCCTGGCACTGTCATTTCATATAGTTGCTCAACACAGCTGGCATATTGTATTCCGGGCATGTCATGCATTTGGCTTCTTTCAGCATTCCTCTCATTTGGTACGTAACTAAGCATGAGATAAAGCTTAAATCAACATTTTTCAAGACTTTGGTCCACCATGGAATAGATGGTCATCATCTTTTAGACAGAAAACAGGATAAGACACTGGGAATGAATGGACTGGGAGATGGGTTGTCAAAAAAATCAAGGAATGATGGAGCTGCCTATTGAAGCAGACAGTTAGTTAGAAGGAGATCTCTGTCCTTTTCTCTCGCAATATAGACATTTCACCTTGAAATTTGTAAACATAATGACACTATTTTTATTCTGCATCATTTTCCAAATAAAAAAAATGCATGCTTAGTGAAAAACCAGCGCAGCATAAGACATTTCTAAAATTAAATCTTTCACAACAATGTCTTTGTACTTGTATTTACTTCACATTGCATTTGCAAAACAACGAGAGTTGACACCTTTTCACTCAAAACAAAATTACTGACTTTGTACTTGCTAGTAAGTAGATGTGCATGATCTATATTTTTAGGATACATTAACATGATATTTCTATAGTTATATGTATTTGTATATTTTCTTTAGCAAAATTATATCATGAAATATGTGTATCACGTATATGGTATCTTGATACACGTGTATTGCAATACACATATGTATCGTGATACTTAAATTATTTACAAATGATAATTTTTCTTGTAGACGAGGATGAGCATGGGAGGAAACCTATTGAGGTTAAGTTTTACCGAATGACTCATATTCACAATGATACTTTTGTTAGAGATGAGTCAAGAGACCCTATAGCTCTTATTCCGAGCATGTTCTATAGAATCTACATAAAGTAGTCCAAACTTGAGCAGAAGATAGAGAAGATGCAACGGAGCGCAGCGATGGATATCAAAAGAAAGCACATTGAGCGGCTTATATCTATCGTATAGATGTTTATTCCATAGTAGGTAATACATATATTATTAAATATATATTTTTATATTAAATCAATTATTTATATAATATATTATCATTGATAGTTTTGTAAATTAAATATTTTTAATTTTTCTTATAGGCCTAAAGCATCAGATCCTCACAGACAGGGTGACGACCTTCCTCATGCAGATCATTGACCTTGGCTTTTTTTATTTTATATATTCTATTTTATGTATTTTTAAATTTTGTTAAACTTTAAATTATAACAAACTTTCTTATAGTGGATTGTAATGAAACTAATATTTGGAATTTCAATTTGGATGTGAAGAATGTATGCAATGTGTATGTTTGTTATGATTACATTATATATGTTCATTATAAATTTATACAGATTTTGATTTAAAAATTATTTATTTTATTTTTTAAAAAATTAAAAGATTTACCTATGCTTTGAAGCATCAGGAAACTTTCAAATTACGAATTTTAATTTTTAAATTTTGCTAATGATTTTAAAAAAATGAACGTTCAATTTTTTTTGATGCTTCAAAGGGTGGAGAGTTTCTATTTTTGCCAATGCTTTTAAGTGTCGTCATTTTCTCAATGCTTTAAAAAGCATCGGCAAACGTTCAAATCGTCGATGCTTTAAAGTGTCAAAAATTTCTGTTTAAAGCATCAAATTTTTTGATATTCGTAAAAGTGTCAAAAAAATATCTGCACTTCTACTTTGTCAATGCTTTTTAAAGCGTTGAAATATTTTTTTTTCAATGCTTATTAGCATCGGAAAAGTTTTTTTTTTTTTTTAGCATTGCCTTTTATTAGAATTGTTGTAGTGTAACCTTCATATGTATAGTTACTAGCCTAATATAAAAAAAGTGCACTTTAGTAACATGAAATCGGTTACTCCATGATGTGTAATGTCCTTCTGATCGGCTTCTCAAAGTTACCTCCCATCATGTGCGTTTATCCCAATTAGTAAGCGGCTTACGTTTAACCACTTATCATGTTTTGATCAGGTTAGGCTCCATACAGATTCAGTCAACTTGATCAAAACATCTTCCAATTAACAACAAATATGGTTAAAATATTTGACTAATAATTTCATTAAATTTCACATATGAGGTTTTATTCATTTTTACAATTACAAGAAATGAAGGGCTATTTGGCCACCGGTCCAATAATTTTTTTTTTTTTTTTTGGAATAGGAAAGGGGAAGGAGGGCTTTGCTCCCATACGGTCCCGTTCTTCATCAGGAAATGTTTCGTGCACGGCTCGAAGACCGAAGACGAGTTGGTTCGAGTCAGCCGAAGCGTCATTCCTCGAACCCGCGACATCTTAATGACGTGGAAGAGACCCTGACAGCTGGGCTATCGCCTAAGCGGTTAGGTCCCATACGGCCGACGCGTCATTCCTCGAACCCGCGATGTCTTAATGACGTGGAAGAGACCTTGACCGCTGGACTATCGCCTAAGCGGTTAGGTTCCATACGGCTCCGTTCCCTGTCAAGAAATGTTCGAGTCAGCCGAAGTGTCATTCCTTGAATATGCGACGTTTTAATGACGTGAAAGAAACCCTGACCGCTGGACTACCGCTTGAGCGGTTACTCGTCCAATAATGTTTTAAAGTTTAGTAGATAAATAAGGCAGCCAGTTTCCGTTCAAAATACAAATTGCACGTGGGAAAGCAAAATGGCTATCCATGAGCTGGAATCGTTCCAGTTTATTTGAATAAGGAAACTGGTTGTGTCTACTTTGTCATGCTTTGGAACCCAGGATTGGTTGAGACAGCTTAGGAATTGAAGTTATTATATATAGAATCAAAAGGGTTTCGATCCGTGTGAATAATTGACAGCCTACCAATAGATCTTTCTGAGGACGTACCGGAACCTTACATGGATTGCGTGAGATTTTGTGAAAAGAAAAGGTTATTAATTTTGACCGCAAAGAAAAGCTCATAACAAGTGCAGGGTAGCATGACATAATTGGGGCGTGTTTTATTTGAACTTTAGTGAGCTAAATTTATGAAATTCTTTAATAATTTCATTAAATTCTACTTATGAGGTTTTATTTATTTTTACCATCACAAGAAATCAAGAGCTGTTTGGCCACCCGTCCAATAATGTTTTGAAGTTTAGTACATAAATAAGCTATAGTGTCCATTCAAAACACGAATTGCATGTGGGAAAGCAAAGTGGCTATCCATGACTGGGATTATTCCAGTTTATGTAAGGAAACTGGTTTTGTCTTCTTTGTCATGCTTTGGAGTGCAGTACCAGATTGGTAGAGACGGCTCAGGAAAATCATCGTAGAATCAAAAGGGTTTTGGTATGAAGAAATGATAGTCTACCTATGGATCTTTCTGAGAAAAGGATCGGAACCTTACGTGGATTGCGTGAGGTTTTGAGAAAAGAAAAGTAAGCGAAGAAAAGCTCATAACAAGTGCAGGGTAGCGTGACATTTGGGGCGTGTTTTATTCAAAGAGGTTGATTTCGTATCTTTTTGACTTTTGACTTTTCACTTTGGCGTTACATGACAAAACATTAGAAGATAAGGTATGTTGTCATTTCTTTCCAAACATTTATGTTCAACTATATATAGTAAATTATATCCATGGTAAAAATAGAGGTAAAAGTATATCTAAACTAGCATAAAAAAAATAATTTTAAAAAATATAACTATTTATAATTTGAATGTCAGATTTAGTCATGAATAAAGCAGGGTGGAGAAAGCATATTCATGTAGCTAACCCTATGTAGTTGGGCAAAGGCTTAAATGAGTTGAATTATATACATTAAATTATAACAGAAATACGCATGTTAAGATGGATATGTAGTAAAATTTTAAAAGATAAAATTAAAGATAAATATATACGAAAAATGATAGGAATAGTCCCAATTGAAGATAAAATGAGAGAAAACCGATTATAGTGGTTTGAACATATACAACGAAGACTTTTAAATGCTTCAGTTAGAAAGAATGATATTTTAACAATCCATGATAATGATAGAGATAGAGGTACATCTAAGCTAACATAGATAAAAATAATTAAAAAAGATATAACTATTTGTAATTTGAGTGTCGACTTAGTTCTGAATAGAGTAGAGTAGAGGAAGCGGATTCATATAGCCGACCCCATGTAAGTTGGGAAAAAGCTTAGTTGAGTTGAGTTGAGTTGAGTTGATGAAGAAACATTTCTAAGTAAGAATCTCGAAAGGAATAAAGACAATTTTGTCATAGAATAAGTATTTCTTAAAATAATAACAAGAATAATAATAAAAAGCCTTAATTTCAAAGTAGTTGAGGTTAGCTACATAAATCCTTGTTCTTCACTCAACTTAGTTTTGAGTTATATTTTTTGTTAGATATAAAGATTTAAAATCTTTTTTATCACTTTTTTCATATAATTTTTTATTTACCTTTACTTCTTTTTTTCCTTGTATATATAACAAGTTACTTCTTTGCACATGTGCACTTTCAGGACTATATTATGTGTGTCTAAACATTTAAGTTATTTTTCCTTTAATTTGTCTTCGATTGGCACTACCTCCATCTTTTTATGAATAATTTTATATTTTATTCTATTTTTCTTATATGACTACATATCTATTTCAATGTTTTTATTTTAGCCATATTTATAGCATGTGTACTTTCCTAACTATCCAATATTCTATACTACGAAGGATAGCCGATCTTATAACTATCCTATCAAATTTTTTCTTCGACTTGGTAAGTACTCTATAAGTATATAATATTCTAATTGTACTTCTCTATTTTATCTAGCATGCTTTAATCTTATATATAACATCATATTTAATGTCTTCTTCTTTATAAATAATTAATTTTTAAAATTAATGATGATTATTTTTAAGAATTTTATGATCCTTAATTTTTACTCTACATTCATCTCTATTTCTAATTGTACTAAAATTGCATTTTACGTATTTCTATCCTATTTAATTAAAAATCTTTAAATTTTAATACATTTTTTCATAGTTCTAATTTGTGATTAACTCTAGTTTGGTTTCATCCACTAATATTTTATTATTTATAAATAACATACACCGTGCAATATTAAATATGTCTAGTAAACTCATTCATAACTAAAGCAAAACGATAATGATTAAGCACAGATCCCTAATATAAACCTATCATGATAGAAATTTTACTGGTATGATCACCAATAATTCTTACACTAACAACTACTTTATCATATATATCTTTTATCATGTTAATATATTTAATAGATATTTATTTCTTTTCTAACACTTACCATTAGATTTTCTAGAAATTCTATTATTTACTTTCTTTAAATCAATAAAAATTATAAAAAGATCGTCTCTTTTTTCTATATTTCTTCATTAACCTCCTAAGAAGAAAAATAACCTCTACAATCGACCTTTGTAGTATAAATTAAATTAATTATCTAATATTTGGTAATACATCTTAATAATCTATGTTCAATTACTCTTTTCCAAAATTTTATAATGTGGCTTATAAGCTTATTATCGTGATAGTTAGAATAAATTTATTTTTTTTATTTTTATAAATTGATACTATAGTACTCTTTCTTCATTCATTAATTATTTTTTAGTTTCTAAAATCTTATCAATTAAATTTATCATCGAGGTTACTTTAGTATCCCTTAAATTTTTTCAAACCTCTATAGCAATCTTATTAAGTCCCATAATATTTTTACTTTTATCTTTTTTATAATCTCTTTTACCTCAAATATCATAATTATATGAGTATAAGTTATAACTTTATTTTCAATAAAACTAATAAGGTATTCTAAATTATTTATATAATTTTTATTTAATAATTTATTAAAATAACTTATTTATTTTTGTAATCTCATCTCTTAAATTTTTTTTATCATTATCTTTAATACATTTAATATGGAATATATCAATGGTTTTTTATTTTTTAATTATATATATTATTTTTAATTTTTAATTTACGGTATAATTTTTTTTTTGCATACTTTATAACAATAAATAAAAAAATGAGATCGGGAAAAGGTTTTGGTCATGAATGGTTCAAATCAGGTTTAGAATTTCAGTCCTGGAACGCCATTACTATGTCGCATCCACGGCGTAAGCTTTGCCGACAAGACCAGATTGTTGCAAGCGTGGAGGTTCATCCTCTCGATTGCGGTCTCCGAAGGCCTAAACTTTGACCCGTCAACAATGGGAGCTTCTATTTACACTGCAAAACTTACTCTCCACACATACCTTTAATATATATATATTATTGCATAGTAATTATTATATCCTTCATAATTTTTTTTTCATATCCTTCATCTTGAACAAACTCCCTTCCTCTATTCGGCCTATCAAAGTCAAGGCCCTGATGAGCCGAATAGAGGCTCTCTATTTGGCTTTGTTCGATTCTGATGAGTTAAACAGAAAGTCTCTATTCGGTCATATTGAGCTGAACAGAGGCCTTGTATTCAATCCAACAAGGCCAAACACAAGGGCTAGCAGAGAAGAGTTAGTGTCGGAGGGCCAAGAAGGAAGTCGATGCCGAAGGGTCGAAGCTTGAAGGACCGAAAGGAAAGACTAGGTAAGGAGAGTCGGTGTCCGGACGGTCGGAGTGGCTGGGGCCGAAAAGTAGAGTCGGTGCTAGAGGGTCGAAGCGATCGACACCGTAAGAAAAAACGAGGGCCAAGGTGGGGAGTTGGAGGAGAGTCGATGCCGAGGGTCAAGCGGTTGAAGATATGAAGGGAGCCGAAGGGAGTTGATGTCAAGGATCGAGTGATCGGAGCTAAAAAGGGAAGCGGCTGAACGTCGAAAAAGAAAAAGAAAAGAGAAGATAAGGATATTTACCAAGTGGGATGAGGAAGAGGGGTGTAGAGAGAAAAAAATGGATAGAAAAGAAATTTAAGAATAATTTAAAATTTTAATTTTATTAAAAAAACTTAAAAAATATGAAAAGTAATGTTTGCGATGAAAATAGAAGCTCCCATTAACAATCTGAAATTTAGGGCCTCACCTAATGAAAGAAAGATCAAACCGACTCTGGTAACTGTACCAAACTGCTCCAATACACCGATCTTGAAATTTGTGCCCATGTGACAGCTACAAGGATTCTAGCACGCCAATTTGGAAAAATAGTACCCGGCTACCAATTGCTGCTGACAGCGACGGAGCGGGTTGCCTCCAAATTTCAACGTAAACCTAACTTCGTACACTTTCACAATTTCCTAGAAAGTTTTATTTTTCAGCTGCACATGTATTGACCCTTGTCCTTTGCGAATTATTTTTCAATTCCAGTTTGATCATTATTTTAATATTTCATAAATCATGCGTGAAAAGATCTCAGTTTTAATATATTTACGACGAAAGAGAAACTCGAAGCAAACTCCACTTCCAACAACTCCTTTTTTTTTTATTTACATCGTGCAATTTTTTTGGGTACGGACTAGGAAAGGAGAGGATTAAATTCAGATGCAACTCTCCATCAGATAATATTCTATTCGGATAATGGTACCCTACAGTGAGCACATTAATTTGACATCACCCAAATGCCTAAGGTTCCGGAGGTCATCGTGCATCTTTAGTCAACCAAAACTCCTTTTAGAACTCAAGAACTTTACGGAACTCGGAAGAGTCCATCTTCAACATGTGCGTCCGTCTCCAACACCATTATAAACAGACCAACAACTTCACTTGGATGCAAGAGCAATCAGAACAAAGAAATTTACCATGGCAAGCCTATCCAAACCTAATGTTCCTGCAACGTCCACTACCTTAATCCCAAACTCCTTTGCATGCTCCTTCTATAGGCAACGGCCTCACTTTCCTCTCCCTTCAAAGAGATCGCACCTCCATCAGAAAATCTCATGCAAGAATAGGAATGAAAATGAGAAGCACATAGAGACCACCGGAGCCACAGGAAAGTTTGACCGCCGAGATATGCTCGTCGGCCTTGGTGGGCTCTATGGTGCTGCCGCCACTCTCGGCATCAACCGCAAGGCCGTTGGACTCCCTATCCAATTCCCTGACGTCTCAACATGTGGCCCCGCTGATCTGCCGTCGGGCGCAACTCCCACCGACTGCTGCCCACCATTATTCAAGTCAAAAATCATCGACTTCAAGCTCCCTCCGCGCTCCGATCCTCTTCGCGTCCGCCCTGCTGCTCACTTGGTCGACTCGGAGTACTTAGCAAAGTATGCCAAGGCCGTGGAGCTCATGAAGGCCTTACCGGCCGACGACCCTCGTAACTTCACCCAACAGGCCAATATCCATTGCGCTTACTGCAACGGCTCCTATGATCAGATTGGCTTCCCAGACGACGAGATCCAGGTCCACTTTTCCTGGATCTTCTTCCCCTGGCATCGGTTCTACCTCTACTTCCATGAGAAAATGCTCGGCAAGCTCATCGGTGACGAGAGTTTCACGCTTCCCTTCTGGAACTGGGATGCGCCCGCTGGCATGCGAATGCCTTCGATCTATACTAACCCTTCTTCGTCGCTCTATGACAAGCTTCGCGATGCCAAGCACCAGCCACCGTACCTTGTGGACCTCGACTTCAACGGGGAGGACCCATCCTTCACCGAGGCCCAGCAAATCGACCACAACTTAAAGATCATGTATCGCCAAGTGATCGCCAATGGGAAGACGGCAGAACTATTCATGGGTTCCCCCTACCGTGCCGGTGACCAGCCAAGTCCCGGCGCAGGCTCGCTAGAAAACGCGCCACATGGCCCTGTCCACGTTTGGACCGGTGACAGAAACCAGCCAAACGCAGAGGACATGGGCACGCTGTACTCTGCCAGCCGCGATCCAATCTTCTATGCCCACCATTCCAACGTCGACCGCATGTGGTACGTCTGGAAGACGCTCGGCGGAAAGCACAAGGACTTCGACGACAAGGACTGGCTCAACACCTCCTTTCTCTTCTACGACGAGAACGCCGACCTTGTTCGAGTCAAAATCAAGGACTGTCTGGATTCTCAGTGGCTCCGCTACACCTACCAAGACGTCGAGATCCCATGGCTGAAATCCCGACCCACTCCCAAGGCTGCTACCGCAGCGGCGAAAAAGGGTGCCAGATCGCTACGGGCGATCACGGAAGCCACCTTCCCGGTGACATTGGACAGGCCGGTGAGTGCGACGGTAAGGCGGCCCAAGGTGTCGAGGAGCAGCAAGGAGAAGGAGGACGAGGACGAGGTCCTGGTGGTCTCGGGGATCGAGTTTGACCGCGACGTGTTCATCAAGTTCGACGTGTACATTAACACGCCGGAGGAAGGCGGGGTTGACCCTGGTTCGAGTGAGTTTGCCGGGAGCTTCTTCAACGTGCCTCACAAGCACAAGCACACCAAGAAGGAGAAGAAGATGACGACAGCGCTGCGGCTCGGGATCACCGAATTGCTCGAGGATCTCGGAGCTGAAGCAGATGACAGTGTACTTGTCACGTTGGTGCCGAGGGCGGGCAAGGGAAAGGTGAAGGTCGGCGGTCTCCGAATCGAGTTCTTCAAGTGAAGAGATATCGGTCACAGGCTCGAGATGCTTTGGTTTCTACTGTTTTAATGTCGGTAAATAAATGTGTTGGCCATTTATGATTTCAGTCAGCACTCAGCAGCGTTAGAGGTATGGTATCTATAATATGAATTGAATATGCCGATGGTCCTTTGATCGAGATTTACAATACCAATCCTGCAATAAAGAAATAAATTGTAGTTTTTATAAATCCTTTTTGGATCCTCGCGTATAAATTGTAACGCTCCGATGCTCTGTTTTGGAAGGAAACAGAGCATCGTACGTTCAGAGCAAGCCTCTTTCCTCTCATGCGAAACTTTCGTCTTATTCTTTCTCTAACTCATGCAGAGGCACATATTTTTTAACTTCATCGATGCACAAAAAATTATTCCGTATAAATTATATAGCTCTGAGCTTCATCCCAATCAATTCTTTATCATAATATTTATTCTCTATCAAAATGTTCATCATACATCATGTTGTTGCAGATTTCGATTCTTTGGCTTAAAGACATTACACGTCAGGATCCGAGTAGCTTTCTTCTATTGTAATAAACCTATAAGATAGTCTTTGCACAAGAATCATAGTGAGTGGTCCCTACGAAAAAACCTGCCCAAGTACCTGATGAACATTGACTTTAAGATCTAGTTTTTCTACTATATGAAAGGTATTGTGAGCATATTCTATTAAGCCCTACGAGAATAAATAATTCATACTAAGTTTTATGCTATATCATAACTCATATGAAGTAGAAGGTGTTGATTTATTGGGTACATAATTAGGAATATAGGTAGCAATTAGCAATGCATTTTCCTATAAACTAATCAAAAGATTTGCTTGTGCCATCATTAATCTAATCGTATCTAGTAAAGTACTATTTTTTACGCTCTATAATTTCATTTTATTATGAGATATCAGAAATGGTAAGTTGCCTATGTTTCTCTTTTTCTTTACAAAGTTCGATCGATATTCTCATCCTCTATTAATTCGCAGTGTCTTTAAAGCTCTCTCTTTCTGATTTTCTATCTCTGCTAAAAAGCATCAAAAATAATCCAGCACTTTATAACGATAAGAGATCTAAGTATACATACTTGAATCACAAATAATTATTTATAAATATAAGAAAATAAGAGGTGACGTGGTATGCTCCAATACTTAGAGGTCCATATATATCCCAGTATACCAAGTTTTAAGGCTGAAAGGCTCTAGAAACCTTACAAAAAGACTTCCTTGACACCTTTCCTACTAGATAAGGTTCACATATAAAGAGAATCTTATCTTGCTGAAATGGCCTAATAGCCCTTCTTTAGTCAATATTGTCATTCTATCTTAACGCATATGACCAAGTCCAACGTGTTATATCAAGCTATCATTATCTATAAGAAAAAAACACTTGCAAATAAGGAATAATGGTCACTAAAATCAACATCAAGTCTAAAAAATCCTATGACAAATGCCCACAAAAGAAGAAACACCATCCATATATTCATACAACTAATCCCCAAAGAAACAAAAAGTGCAGTCAAGAGATAGTAGGGCAAGTACAAAATATCAATTACACTGAATGGTTGGGGTGCACAAAACATAATGCAGGAAAATTATATGTCCACCATGCAACATAATGTGATAAACTTTTACTTCCAATACATGCTCATGCAGACCATTCCTAAGAATAAAATATTGGATGCTTACTAAAATCCAGTGAAAATCCATATATTTGGCTCAATCTTGCGCTACATGTTTGTTTATTCCCGTATCTACAATCCAATCAGGAAATGTGTCACTAACTAATGTATGAACAAACATTAAGAGAGGAGTAAACCTTTTTAAGCTCAGTGCAATCATGAGCCAAATAGCATTTTACATCATAGTTGTAGCATTTAATCTTTGCTATAATCATCTTGCTTCCTTATCGGCCTTTCTTCGCTTGGCCACCTTCTTTTCTTTAGGTCCCTGTCCACTCTTGCCACTCACCTAACTCCTTTTCTTACTCTTAGGTTTAAAGAAAGAACCAGCTTGGGCCACAGAGGTTAAGGGGAAAGAAGTCTCTATGCTCTTGGCCTCCAACTCAAGATAATGACATGTATCCTCAAAAATCTTAATGTTCTTATTATAAGTCATTAAAAACTTTATTTGACTCCACAAAGGGTAAGGTAGTGAATGAATCACTGTAAAAATGTACTGCTCATTGGTAAGGTCAACTTCAACATTCTTTAAATCTATAATCATATTTCCCATCACATGATGATGGATGGATATAGAATAATCGAGATCCTTGGTTTAATGTATGTAGCCTCATTCTAGAGGTCTATCCATACCTAATCTCGAACTGGTTTCACATAGACTGGGCTATTAAAAAGTTCTCAAAATCTTCGATTAAGTAGTTGTGCATACTGCTCAAAATGGTCAACATGCATAACGATCCTTCTTTATCAAGTTTTCATAGTCCTCTTGATCATGGCAGTGCTATACAAAATTGTCAAGCTCCAACGATGTCATACTAGATGTCAAGATCTCCAAGACTTCTAATTCATTAAGTAGATATTAGATTTTTCTATGCCACATAATGTAATTTTGCTTATCTAACTTCTTATCTTTATTAAGGTTAACTACTATAAATCTGAAGGCCATCACTGCATTCAGTCAAGCAAGTTTTGAACATTAAGCACATAACTCAATATGTATATTTTAATATTAAATTTTAAATATTTCTTTTATAATTAGGGTTAAAAATTTTACTAAGCTCATAATCATTATCCATCTAATAAGACAACATATAATATAATAATTTTTCAAAGAACTAATCTCTAATGTCCATAAAACTAACACAAGTCGAAACTAATTCATGTAGCCAATATAGGTTGGAACTAATCCTTGCAGCTTATACATGTTGGAACTAATCCATATACTATGCCATAAGTGGAAGTTAATAGATAGTAAGTAAACTTTGAGTTATAAGTACATAACACTTTTTTTTCCATCTAATGTGAAACTATTTTTAGGATGTTACAATCTTTCCTACTTATAATATGACATTCTCATCGCATACTATAAGATAGCGAGAATCTATCCTCAAGCTGAGTTGTTGGTGCTGCAAGAGTGGTTCCATGCCATGACAGGACTCTATTATTATCCTATGGATAGCTCTTTCCTTATGTCCAACAATTTTTGCACACTTATATCTGCTCTGATACCATTTGTAATGCTTCAAGCTTACTTATTAATTCAATTAATTCGTTAACGGATTAAAACTGCATACCTTAAAAACTTAAATAAAAATTAATAAATAATAAATAAATTTAAATTATAAATATATAATATTATTTTATTTATTATAAAATTATTTTTAAGGTAGCAACAGACCCTAACAACTACCTGCAATCATTGAGGGCAGCAGGGCGGTGGCGGCCAACGATTGGAGTCATTTTTTAAACCGGTGCCTTTTGGCACCGGTTTTAGAAAAAAAGCATGGGAATCAACCTTATTGCAAAAAGGGGGTTAAAGCGAAAAATGCCACTTCATATGGCGTTTTTTGCTTCCACCTCCTCACCCTCGCTGTGCCATGTCAGCGAAAGATTTTCGCTGGCGTGGAAAAAAATGATAAGAAATCACCATTTGAAGTGGGGATTTCTGTTCAGAAATCGCCACTTCAAGTGACGATTTCGCAAATCACTTTTATCTCCTATGCAAAAAAAAAAAAAACGGATAAAAAAAATGGATATGAGAGTAATTAATAAGAGGAGAAGAGATAAAACTTACAGTTTCAAATCAAGTAGGAGAGTAATTAAATATTATATTTTTATTTATCTTATTATTATTTTGAATTAAATAATATCTATATAGTTTCAAATTGAGGAGATAAACGGTACGGTTCACAAAGTGTTCGGAAACTTGGAACGTGATCCCTTCATGGCGTACGTAGAGACAGGTCAATTAATTAAAAGTGATAAAAGAGTGATTTGAAATTCAAAGATTTGAAACTGTATAGATATTATTTAATTCAAAATAACAATACATATTATTCTAATTTTTATTTTGGTTTGTGTTTCTATTTTAAAATTCTTTATTTTTAAAAATTATTTTATTTATTTTTAATCTATAGTTTCAAATCTTTGAATTTAATTTGAAATTTAAAAATAATTAATACATATATTTTATTTATCTAATTTTTATTTTTAATTTAGAAAAATAATTCTAAATTTTAAATTTAATAATATGGAATTAAATAATATATTTTATTTATCTTATTGTAATTTTGAATTAAATAATATCTATATAGTTTCAAATCTTTGAATTTCAAATCACTCTTTTATCACTTTTAATTAATTGACCTATCTTTACAGAAGCCATGAAGGGATCACGTTCCAAGTTTTTGAACGCTTCGTGAACCGTACCGTTTCTCTCGATCCTCGATTTGAAACTATATAGATATTATTTAATTCAAAATAATAATAAGATAAATAAAAATATATATTTAATTACTCTTCTACTTGATTTGAAACTGTAAGTTTTCATCTCTTCTCCGTACCGTTTCTCTCCTTTGAAACTATATAGATATTATTTAATTCAAAATAACAATAAGATAAATAAAAATATATTATTTAATTACTCTCCTACTTGATTTGAAATGGTAAGTTTTTATCTCTTCTCCTCTTATTAATTACTCTTATATCCATTTCTTTTTTTTCTTTTTTTTTGCATCGGAGATATAAGGGAGTTGAGAAATCGCCACTTCATCCACTTGAAGTGGCGATTTCTCTCATGAAATCGCCACTTAAAGTGGCAATTTCAGTCTTATGAAATCGCCAACAGAATTGCCACTTCGATTTCTTATCGTTCTTTTTCTGCTGATGTGGCGCAGCGAAGGTGAGGAGGTGAAAGTAAAAAACGCCATTTAAAGTGGCGTTTTTTACTTTAACCCTTTTTTTTATAATAAAATTGATTCCCACGTCTTTTTTCTAAAACCGGTGCCAAAAGGCACCGGTTTAAAAAATGACTCCAACGGTTGCATCCAGCTCCTTCGTCGGCTCCATGACACGACACCTCTGTCAACTCATTGTCGGCTCCCAATACTCTAATACCAATTGCGCAAGAAAGAACAGTCTTCTATGGTGCTAGGGAGGGAAAAAGGCCGCTGCAGAATTAGGAAGTGAGGGAGAGAGAATATGTTTGTTTGTTTGGCTCATCCAATAAACAGTATTCTTCACTGTTTTCACTTGGACCGCACAAAGCAGCCACCACTTCTCCGATCAGTGGTGGCCCATATGGGTGAATATGAGATATATCACCTGCCACCTAGTGATAGCTATCAAGGAAAACACTTTGTACACCGGCCCCGGTGCAGCAACGATGACGTGGGCTGCACCGCGTCTTCCTATTGGTCCACGTGGATCCGACGTGGATGACATGACAGGCGGCATGCCAGGGGTTTGACGTAACGTTCTGAACGTGACGGACATTTATTGCTGTTCGCTTTTTTTTAAATTTTTCGTGCGGACGAAAATGCCCTTTCGCTCCTTCATGGCGCCATTTTACGTTTTATGGCATCTGTGCAAGAAGAAGAACTCTGTTTCTCTTCCCGGGTAGAAAGAAAATACTTCAGCTTCGAGTCTGTGTAAAAAACCTTCTGGAGGAAATGTCAGCCGCAGCACAAAGTAAACACTCTTTTCTTCCCTCTTCTTCTTCCAGCTTAGAGGCCGAAAATACTTCAGCAACTGGACTGGAAAACCTTGATACGTTTTATGACATCCTAGCTCTGGCAAACGACACCCTAGTCTCTCGCGGCGACACCCGAAGAACGGAAACATACGAGACATCCTAGTTCTGGAAAACGACACCCTAGTCTTGCGCGGCGACACCCGAAGGACGGAAACATACGAGACATCCTAGTTCTGCCAAAAGACATCCAAGCCTTGCGCGGCGACATCCGAAGGACGGAAACATACGAGACATCCTAGTTCTGCCAAACGACATCCAAGCCTTGCTCGGCGACACCCGAAGGACGGAACCATACGAGACATCCTAGTTCTGAAAAACGACACCCAAGCCTTGCGCGGCGACACCCGAAGAACGGAAACATAGGAGACATCCTAGTTCTGTTAAATGACACCGAAGACTTGCGCGGCGACACCCGAAGAACGGAAACATACGAGACATCCTAGTCCTGCCAAACGACATCCAAGCCTTGCGCGGAGACACCCGAAGGACGGAAACATACGAGACATCGTAGTTCTGCCAAACGACACCCTAGTCTTGCTCGGCGACACCAGAATGACGGAAACATAGGAGACATCCTAGTTCTGGCAAATGACACCGAAGACTTGCGTGGCGACACCCGAAGAACGGAAACATACGAGACATCCTAGTTCTGGCAAACGACACACAAGACTTGCGCGGCGACACCCGAAGGACGGAAACATACGCGACATCCTAGCTCTGGCAAACGACACCCAAGTCTCTCACGGCGACACCCGAAGAACGGAAACATACGCGACATCCTAGTTCTGGTAAACGACACCCTAGTCTTGCGCGGCGACACCCGAAGGACGGAAACAAACGAGACATCATAGTTATGCGAAACGACATCCAAGCCTTGCGCGGCGACATCCGAAGGACGGAAACATACGAGACATCCTAGTTCTGCCAAACGACATCCAAGCCTTGCGCGGCGACACCCGAAGGACGGAACCATACGAGACATCCTAGTTCTGAAAATCGACACCCAAGCCTTGCGCGGCGACACCCGAAGAACGAAACATAGGAGACATCCTAGTTCTGGTAAATGACACCGAAGACTTGCGCGGCGACACCCGAAGAACGGAAACATACGAGACATCCTAGTTCTGCCAAACGACATACAAGCCTTGCGCGGCGACACCCGAAGGACGGAACCATACGAGACATCCTAGTTCTGGCAAACGACACCCAAGCCTTGCGCGGCGACACCCGAAGAACGGAAACATAGGAGACATCCTAGTTCTGGCAAACGATACCGAAGACTTGCGCGGCGACACCCGAAGAACGGAAACATACGAGACATCCTAGTTCTGGCAAATGACACCGAAGACTTGCGCGGCGACACCCAAAAAACTGAAACATACGAGACATCCTAGTTCTGCCAAACGACATCCAAGCCTTGCGCGGCGACACCCTATTGAATTCGGCAGAAAATCATTCGCGACACCCCAGTTGAGATCTCACGACACCCTAGCTCTAACGAGACGACACCCGTGATTGAACAAGAGACCACGGAGATAATCCCAGCGACACCCTAGTTCGAATTCGGCAGAAAATCAGTCGCGACACCCCAGTTGAAATGCCACGACATCCTAGCTCTAGGGCGACGACACCCGTCTTATGAATGTCCACATAGAGAGAACCCGGCGACACCCTAATTGAATTCGGCAGAAAATCATTCGCGACACCCCAGTTGAGATCTCACGACACCCGTCTTATGAATGTCTACATAGAGAGAACCCGGCGACACCCTAATTGAATTCGGCAGAAAATCATTCGCGACACCTCAGTTGAAATGCCACGACATCCTAGCTTTAGGGCGACGACACCCGTCTTATGAATGTCCACATAGAGAGAACCCGGCGACACTATAATTGAATTCGGCAGAAAATCATTCGCGACACCCCAGTTAAGATCTCACGACACCCTAGCTCTAGGGCGACGACACCCGTGATTGAACAAGAGACAACGGAGATAATCCCAGCGACACCCTAGTCGAATCGGCCGTTAGTCCTTCGCGACACCCCAGACGAAATCCCACGACACCCTAGCTTTAGGGCGACGACACCCGTCTTATAAATGTGCACATAGAGAGAACCGGCGACACCCTAATTGAATTCGGCAGAAATCATTCGCGACACCCCAGTTGAGATCTCACGACACCCTAGCTCTAACGAGACGACACCCATGCTTGAAAAAGGCGGTAATTTGACGTCAGCGTAGTACTCATTCGACGACACCCTAGTAACTGAGCCATGCAAATTTCCGAGAAAAGTTTGTAAACGTGGGCGGTTCCTATGGCTTCGCGGGTCTCATTGATGTGATCGTGGCGATCCGGGTGTCCTTTCGTATTTCTCTTAGGTCGGCATAAACCCTAGAAAAACCCTCAATCGTCTGTTGCTCGAGAAGCCATCCTTTTGCTCAAGAAGACATTCTTCTCTTGCTCGAGAAGCCACTGGTCTCTTTTCTCTCCTAAACTTGTTCCATAGTTCATTCTTCCGAATTCTTCATTCATGGAGATGAGCGCTTTCGTTTGTGCACGAAGACCGCGAACAAAGAAGAAGCAGACAGAGAAAATGGCGGAACAATGCAAGGACCTGGTTCTTCGTTCGACTGAGGATGCGGCTCCTTCAGGTATGTTTATCACTATATTAAATATTACGATATTCTATCTTAAAATTTATTGACATGTATGTCTTCTGTCTTACCCCCTGTTTTCGTTGACAATAAAATTGTTCCAGTCCCCCCAGTGAAGGCTTCCCAGCTGTTTAAGAATAGCTGCAGGCCGGCAGTATATGTTCAGAAGGTTTGGAGGATGGGGTTCTCTAGACGCCATACAAGACTGATTCGAAGGACCCCATTTGGTGCCTTCGTCGACATGCAGACGTTCACAGTCGACGGGCGACTGCTAGCAGACATCATAAGATGTCACAATGGTGGCGACGAGTTCATGTTTGGTGAAAAAGCAGTTCTATTCAGTGCCGAAGAAGTCGCACTCATTTTGGGTCTTCCATGTCATGGGAAGAAGATCGACACGTCCAGCCAAATGTTCAACGGAAGGTTGTTCAGACGGTTTGGCCAGGGTTTAGATCTTCGCCAATCAGGTTTGGAGAAGTTGATATTTCAACTCCGACCATCTAAAGTGCAGGAGGATGTCGAGGACACCGTCCGACTTTGGATCGCATACATGTTGGCCATGTTTTTGGCTCCAAAGTCTAATCAGAGGTGTCCACGGTATCTCATCCAGCACTTGGATGACTTAAGTCAACTGAGTAGCATCGACTGGGCTTCGGCACTGAAGGAATTGATTGTTCTGGCTCTCCCAGAAATAGCTGCTTGCTTGCGTTCCGAGGAGCCGGTGCACTCAAAAATGCAAAAAAGATTAGGAGGCAGCCTACCTTGTTCGGATGCTCGGCAGCACTGGTGGTAAGATTATTGAGACAAATTATTAGTGTTGAGACAAAATTTTTTCGTAATATTACTTTATTTAATATCCAAAAAAATATAATTTTCAGGCGTGGTTCCTCGAGCATACATCAATGCGAGAGCCAGCATACCCTGATAAACGGCCCCGGCTGTTGAAGTGGTATGACCACCAAACGAAGAACCAATCGGTTCGGGTTGCCGACTTGCAGCCTCAGGACTTGGTAATCTACTCCATTGCTCCATTGCTGTGACCATTTTTTCAACTTAATGCGTCAATATGTTCAGTTAATATTAATTTGTTATCATCTTGTGTTGCAGATGGAGGGAGCTATTGAACCATTGCCAGAAGAGCGATGGCTTCTCCCTCAGCAGTTAAAACCGTCCCCCCCTCAACAAACAGATACCTGCGCCCCTCAACCAATGGATAGCTGCGCAGGATGCGCCGAGTTGAGGAATGAATTGAAGTGTGTTAAGGATCAACTCGAAGATGTCAGGCACAGGCTGTCCATTGCTGAGAGCCTCCTCAATTCACTTCTCAGAAAGGAAAGTTATGCAATAACCGAGGAGGACAAGGGGGACGAGAAAACAGAGAAGGTGCATTCCTTGGAGTTGGTCCTCCGCGAGCCTGATAACGTAAATATTGAGGAGAAGAAGATGGAGGAGGACCATTCATCCGAGTTTCCAATTCAGACAGGGAATGCAAAATCAGGGGAGAACATATTGGAGGGGGATTCATTGGCTGATAAAACAGAGCAGGGGAATGAAAATAAAGAAGAGTCCATATCCGATAATAAACTTGGCACCCCTGCGCCAAAGGATGACAATATGGACTTAGAAATAATTGGAGTGCCGTCGCTTGTTAGGAGGATTAAAAAACATCCGAGGAAGCGTAAGGCTTCCACGGCTGTCGGCGAATGTTATGAGACAACCCGACCTAAAAAGTCGGTGAAGACAGTGGGCATGTCAAAGCCCAACACAACGGTCGAAGATGACCAAATAATTATTCAAAATTTTTTGAGCGAGCGACAACAACCGACGAGATCGTCTACACAAATATGTTTAATGGAGTTGCAAGCAAAAAAATCTTCAGGATCTCATTAACAACGAGATGATATAGATGATGTAAGTATATCAAGGAACATGTTCAAGTTGTTGATTTTAGAATGATATTAATCGTTTTACTTTTATTGGCAGATAATCGATTGCGGGCAGGAGTTTCTGATGCGAAACTGGGCAGAGCATCCTGACCGATATCATAAGTGCATAGTTGCATCAGTATTCGTACCTGCTCTATGTCTGACTTCCTCATCACCTGCTCATGAACTTGCTGGATCATCTGGGGCTGCGATATTTGATAATGTATCGGACGAAGATAAGGCCCAGTTCCGGTTTCTTTTCACCATTGTAAACTCTGATAACTCGCACTGGCATTTGGTTGCTGTCGACATGGAAAGGAAGGTGTTCATGCACCTCAATTCAATGAAACGCAACCCGAAGTACAAGGCCAATGCAAGGAAATGGCATACAATTCTAGGCCACATATTCCATATCTACTGCGATAAGAAGGAAGTGATGGAGTGGCCGATGGAAGATATTTCGGATTGCCCAAGCCAACCGAGCGGATCGCTGGATTGCGGCCTGTACTGTCTGAGATACATGGAATGTCTTGCTCGACGAGACAATCCTGATATGAAGCTGGATTTCATGGATGAGGAAGTCAGAGATTACCGGCGACACTTAGCTGCAACGATATTGAGAGAGGGCCTGAACAAAAAGATTAGCGACATTGTCGAAACATGTTCTTAATTTTTGTATAAAAGTATTCGTCTTTGAATGAAATTGTATGTAATTTATTCATATTAACACTGATTAATATTTAATGCAAATGTTAAAAATTTTATCATTGCGAGCAGGAGTGTCCTCGTTGTATTCATATGTTTGCCTTCGTATGATTCCGCCTTTCTGGTGTAGTTTGACAAGAACTAGGGTGTCGTTTGACAAGAACTAGGGTGTCGTTTGCCATGAGCTGGGGTGTCGTCGCTCTTAAATTGTCGGGTCGCGCGTCCTGGAATGTGTCGTATGTTTCCGTCCTTCGGGTGTCGCCGCGCAAGACTAGGGTGTCGTTTTCCAGAACTAGGATGTGTATGTTTCGTTCTTCGGGTGTCGCCGCGAGAGACTTGGGTGTCGTTTGCCAGAGCTAGGATGTCTCGTATGTTTCCGTCTTCGGATGTCGCCGCGCAAGACTAGGTGTCGTTTGCCATAACTAGGATGTCTCGTATGTTTCCGTCCTTCGAAGAAGAACTAGAATGTCTCGTATGTTTCCGTCCTTCGGATGTCGCCGCGCAAGATTTGCCAGAACTAGGATGTCTCGTATGTTTCCGTCCTTCGGGTGTCGCCGCGCAAGCTTGGGTGTCGTTTGCCAGAACTAGGATGTCTCGTATGTTTCCGTCATTCGGTGTCGCCGAGCAAGACTAGGGTGTCGTTTGCCGAACTAGGATGTCGCGTATGTTTCCGTCATTCTGGTGTCGCCGAGCAAGACTAGGGTGTCGTTTGGCAGAACTAATGTCTCGTATGTTTCCGTCCTTCGGGTGTCGCCGCGCAAGGCTTGGATGTCGTTTGGCAGAACTAGGATGTCTCGTATGTTTCCGTCTTCGGATGTCGCCGCGCAAGACTAGGGTGTCGTTTGGCAGAACTAGGATGTCTCGTATGTTTCCGTCTTCGGTGTCGCCGCAAGACTAGGGTGTCGTTTGAGAACTAGATGTCTCGTATGTTTCCGTCCTTCGGGTGTCTAAAGGCTTGGATGTCGTTTAGAACTAGGATGTCTCGTATGTTTCCGTCTTCGGTGTCGCCGCGCAAGACTAGGGTGTCGTTTGCCCGAACTAGGATGTCGCGTATGTTTCCGTCATTCGGTGTCGCCGAGCAAGACTAGGGTGTCGTTTGGCCTACGAAAGAAACTAGGATGTCGCGTATGTTTCCGTCATTCGGTGTCGCCGAGCAAGACTAGGGTGTCGTTTGGCAGAACTTGTCTCGTATGTTTCCGTCCTTCGGGTGTCTCCGCGCAAGGCTTGGATGTCGTTTGCAGAACTAGGATGTCTCGTATGTTTCCGTTCTTCGGGTGTCGCCGCGCAAGACTAGGGTGTCGTTTGGCAGAACTAGGATGTCTCGTATGTTTCCGTCATTCGGTGTCGCCGAGCAAGACTAGGGTGTCGTTTGGCAGAACTAGATGTCGCGTATGTTTCCGTCATTCGGTGTCGCCGAGCAAGACTAGGGTGTCGTTTGCAGAACTAGATGTCTCGTATGTTTCCGGGGTGTCTCCGCGCAAGGCTTGGTGTCGTTTGCAGAACTAGGATGTCTCGTATGTTTCCGTCATTCGGTGTCGCCGAGCAAGACTAGGGTGTCGTTTGGCAGAACTAGATGTCGTATGTTTCCGTCATTCTGGTGTCGCCGAGCAAGACTAGGGTGTCGTTTGGCAGAACTAGATGTCTCGTATGTTTCCGTCCTTCGGGTGTCTCCGCGCAAGCGTTTGGCAGAACTAGGATGTCTCGTATGTTTCCGTCTTCGTGTCGCCGCGCAAGACTAGGGTGTCGTTTGGCCGAACTAGGATGTCTCGTATGTTTCCGTTCTTCGGATGTCGCCGCGCAAGACTAGGGTGTCGTTTGGCCGAACTAGGATGTCTCGTATGTTTCCGTCATTCTGGTGTCGCCGAGCAAGACTAGGGTGTCGTTTGGCAGAACTAGATGTCTCGTATGTTTCCGTCCTTCGGGTGTCTCCGAGCAAGGCTTGGATGTCGTTTTCCAGAACTAGGATGTCTCGTTCGCGAGCAATTCATTTACGACCAAGCAACCATAATTCAAAAGTTACGACACTCGTGTTTTATATATGATCTTGTGTAAGTTGACTCAATACATAAGCATCAAATTCATCCATTAAAGTTTCTGACGGCGGAACAATTATCTCCAGGTCCTCTTCAGTATTAATAGACTGCAAACAAGTCTGCCTGCTACTTGAAGCAGCTCTTCCTTGGCCTGATTTTTCCTTGATCTTTTTGCCTTCTTCTCGACTGCACTCTTTAATCTGTTCTCTCTCGGGCGACCTTTCGTCCTAATTTGTTCAGGATCTTGAATTACCAGCTCTGAACGTGGTTTAGCTGCGCAGTTGGCATCCACGGCAGTTTTGAATAGAGGCGGTAGACCATCCATCACTACATTAAATGCATCTTCAGACATGGAGGCTATCTCTGCGAGCTTCGTCATCCGATGAGACAGCAAACTATATCTACAATCATAAACAGAATATTAACGATACAAATATTAAGACATTTCAATTAAAAAATTGTCACTGCGTACCGTGAGTTTCGTGTGCTTTTATCATAACCCTCAGTATTGCAGTCGAATTCGTCGAATTGGTATTTCATGTCCTTGCACCATCTCTTCAAGAAGTATTTATCTGGTAAACGAAATACGTCATTTTGATGAAGAAACCAACAGGGCATGCCTACACTGGTACCCCTTGAACTGAAAGGATCGGCACTGGCATTGGACATCCTCAATATTTCTATCGTATGACACGATATAATCTTTGATCATCTCCTTGCCAATTCCATCGACTTCAATCCTTTCATACGACTTGACGGAATATATACACGTGTTGCCAGCTTCGTTGATCAATTTTGTATTTGATGCAGCCATTTCAAGGATCTCATTCTGGAATTTTTGAAAATGCTCCGTGTATACCTTCCTGCAGCTTGTCTCTCAAAAGGTGATGATGTCTTTAGGAAAGCTATCGTTTGCAAAGTCCTATTATCTTCCTCATTTTCGGCCTCGTATCGTTTTTTCCAAGGCATCTTCGTACTTACTTATAAACTCCGTTAATGTTGTCTTCGAATTTATAAACCCATCGAAGAAGTGATTAATGCCCTCGCTCCTTTGTGAAGATGACATCCCTGTTAAACATTTTGTCAACCAAAAATTAAAAAAAAAAAACGTTTAAATGAATCATGAACCAAAGCCACCATTGACATACAAACCTGCGAAGAATGTATCCTTGAGGTAAACTGGGACCCATTTTTCCCGACATTCGTATAGGACATTGAACCAATCTATAGACTTGCATTCTTTATATTTCTCCATAACATGTGCCCACCTTTCCTCGAATGAATTTATGGTCAATGAATCATATATTGCCTCATCGAAATCAACCATAAACTTGGGATTTGCCGTGCAAATGTGGCCAATCTTTTCCGGTATCTTCTTCAATATATGCCAAAGACAAAATCGATGTCGGGTATTAGGAAAAACTTCTTTGACAGCAGCCTCGATTGCCTTATCTTGATCAGTAATCATGGCAATAGGTGCTTGACCACCATTTGCATCCAGCCAAGTCTTAAAAACCCATTTATATGTCTCAGTACTCTCATCAGACAACAATGCGCATCCAAGCAAGGTTGACTGTCCATGATGGTTCACCCCAACAAATGGACAAAAAGGCATTTGATATCTGTTTGTCAAGTAAGTTGAGTCAAAGCTTAGAACATCACCGAAGTATGTGCATGCCAATCTTGACCTTGGATGAATCCAGAAGACAGACCTCAGATGACCATTATCATTGAGGTCTAAGGAGTAGAAGAAATTGGGATTTTTGAGTTGCATTTCGGCAAAATGAATTACCATCGACTGAGCATCTCCTTCTTTCAGCTTAGACTGACGTTCGCGACTAATGAAGTTACGAGCATCCTTCTCGGTGAAATCCAATTGTCCTCTGCCCCCTTTTCTCCTTGCTATGGCAGAGTATATCTGAGTCGTCGGAACATTCA
>UESW01001308.1:342659-374603 GCA_900491605.1 Calamus simplicifolius
AGGGTGTCGTGGGATTTCAACTGGGGTGTCGCGATTGATTTTCTGCCGAATTCAATTAGGGTGTCGCCGGTTCTCTCTATGTGGTCATGTTATAGAACGGGTGTCGTCTGGTTAGAGCTAGGGTGTCGTGGGATTTCAACTGGGTGTCGCGAAGGATTTACGGCCGAATTCGAAGTAGGGTGTCGCCGGTTTCTCTATGTGGTCATTTAAAGCACGGGTGTCGTCTCGTTTGAGCTAGGGTGTCGTGGGATTTCAACTGGGGTGTCGCGATTGATTTTCTGCCGAATTCAATTAGGGTGTCGCCGGTTCTGTCTATGTGGTCATGTTATAGAACGGGTGTCGTCTGGTTAGAGCTAGGGTGTCGTGGGATTTCAACTGGGTGTCGCGAAGGATTAACGGCCGAATTCGAAGTAGGGTGTCGCCGGTTTCTCTCTATGTGGTCATTTAAAGAACGGGTGTCGTCTCGTTTGAGCTAGGGTGTCGTGGGATTTCAACTGGGGTGTCGCGATTGATTTTCTGCCGAATTCAATTAGGGTGTCGCCGGTTCTGTCTATGTGGTCATTTAAAGAACGGGTGTCGTCTGGTTAGAGCTAGGGTATCGTGGGATTTCAACTAGGGTGTCGCGAAGGATTAATGGCAGAATTCGAAGTAGGTGTCGCCGGTTTCTGTCTATGTGGGGTCATGTTAAAGAACGGGTGTCATCTCGTTTGAGCTAGGGTGTCGTGGGATTTCAACAGGGGTGTCGCGATTGATTTTCTGCCGAATTCAATTAGGGTTATTCTTGCAGAGCGGGGGGGGAAGAAAGAGAGTTATTCTTGCAGAGAAGGAATCCAGTTGAGCACGAACATACGCTCTCGTCTGAAAGTCCGGTCGACAGGAGTCTTCTGGAGTCTTCAAATATAAAAGTTTATCCAATGAGTTTTTTCCTGCCAACACCTCACGTCGACGTTCGCTTCTCTCTCTGAATTCGACCAAGTCTGCAAGATGAGCCTAAGCTGAGGTTTTGGCAAGGAAAATCTTACAGACCTGGCCGAATTCAGAGAGAGAAGCGAACGTCTACGTGAGGTTTTGGCAAGGAAAATCTCATTGGATAAACATTTATATTTTAAGCCTCCAGTACACTCCAGTAGCCAGTTTTTCAAAGCGAGGGCGTAGT
Source organism: Calamus simplicifolius (assembly GCA_900491605.1). NCBI lineage: Eukaryota > Viridiplantae > Streptophyta > Magnoliopsida > Arecales > Arecaceae > Calamus > Calamus simplicifolius. The sequence continues at coordinate 343,816 of UESW01001308.1, forward strand.
TTCGTGCTCAACTGATTCCTTAGCATCCGGACTCTCAGAGCGAGGGAGGGGAAGAAAGACTTCATCTTGCAGAGATGAAATCCAGCTTTAAATTGGAGCTAGGATGGAGCGATAGGGCCGCATTAAAAGAGTTGGATACAAAACAGTTATGACTCGTTCTAAGGTAGTTACCCGCGCATTAAACATTAACTAACTCTAACCAGAAAAAACTGTTGATGTAATAAAGAAGAGGGAAGAAAAGAGTGTTTACTTTGTGCTGCGGCTGACATTTCCTCCAGAAGGTTTTTTACACAGACTACTGACTCCTGTATCCAGGTATCGGCTAGCCTCGAAGCTGAAGTATTTTCTTTCTACCCGGGAAGAGAAACAGAGTTCTTCTTCTTGCACAGATGCCATAAAACGTAAAATGGCGCCATGAAGGAGCGAAAGGGCATTTTCGTCCGCACGAAAATTCAAAAAAAAGCGAACAGCAATAAATGTCCGTCATGTTCAGAACGTTACGTCAAACCCCTGGCATGCCGCCTGTCATGTCATCCACGTCGGATCCACGTGGACCAATAGGAAGACGCGGTGCAGCCCACGTCATCGTTGCTGCACCGGGGCCGGTGTACAAAGTGTTTTCCTAGCTATCAATGCATGTGCTCATATAGACGTATGTGCCGCCACTTGTGCGAAGTTGCAATCGATAGAAGGCAATATACGCTAAAAAGGAAGCGAATGCAACCCCGTTGAAACCGTTTCGCTCACAGTCACACCACCCATGTATAGCTTGACTCCATCGTCAATTTAGTCCAAAGTGATGGAAGTGTGTGAGATCCTAACCTAGACTAGGCCCACTTAACAGTTTAGGCTGAATCAATTGATTAAGAATAAAAAAAAAGAAGCGAAGAGAGTTTTAATCCAGGAAGAAGATGCTTTTGTTTTCCCTCCGGATTCAAATAAGAGGGAGAGAACTTTATCTCTATCCTCTCATCCATATAAATCCATCAAAGCCTTTATCTCTATCTCTATCTAGTGAGCTTCTTTTGATCGGAAGCCTGAAAAAAAGTTTTGGGGATCGGAGATTCTGGCGAAGACCCTTCGACGCTCAAGTCAGTGCTTTAGATAACTGCTGTGAGCTTGAGAAAGCTCTGAAGAGAGAAAAAGGCTTAGAGAAGCGCTCTCTGTAAGCAAGTATGAGTATTTAGGAGTGTAGTGAGTTGTTCGTCTTTCGGTCGGGGTCCCTTTTATCCATTTTATTGATGCTTGGGGTCTGACAGTCTTGGGGTGTGATCATTTGTCAGAGCATTGATGATGGGGCAGCATAGTGAAGCTTGCCTCCTTGTGATTTGTTAGAGACACAGGCCATATCCTGTCAAATATAGGTATCCGCATAGTCGGTGGGTCAAGTTCCATCAGAGCGGGTTGCCACTTGATTTGGATGGTTGATGCAGGCTATTGTAGACTTGCCGGGCGTGGGCGGCCGTTACAGTGCTCGCCAGATGTGTCTTCCATGCTATCCTTCTGTTGTCCTGTGTGGATAGTGATGGATGATAAAGTCAGGCATGTGGGCTCCAAAGTATAGCCGCTGGGATAAAAGATGAAATTTAAAGTTGAAGCTGGCTCTGTCCCTCATAGAGCATTGATTATAGAGTACGTGCATGGCACTATTCATGCCCTTGGATGAGCTTCAAAGAAGGTCATGGGTGAACACTTGCATGGCACTGTTCACGTTCCAAGGAGATGAATGGAGAGGAAGAGGTCTAGAGCCGAGGCCGAGGGGAGCAGTTGAAGCCGAGTGCCGAGGGAAATCAGTCCAAGGCCGAGGGGGATCAGTCCGAGCCCAAGGGGAGCAGTCAAAGCCGAGTGCAGAGAGGGGTCAGCTCGAGCCCGAGGGGGATCAGTCCGAGGCTGAGGAGAGTAGTCAAACCCGAGTTCCGAGGATGGTCAGCTCGACCCAAGGGGGATCAGTTCAAGGCCGAGGGGGATCAATCCGAGGCCGAAGGCCAAGGGGGATCAATTTGAGGCCGAGGGGAGCAGTTGAAGCCGAGTCCCGAAGAGGGTCAGCTTGAGCCCAAGGGGGATCAGTTTGAGGCCGAGGGGTTTTAGTCCGAGGCCGAGGGCTGAGGGGGATCAGTCCGAGGCCGAGGGAAGCAATCGAAGCCAAGTGCCGAGGGGGGTCAGCTCGAGCCCGAGGGGGATCATTCTGAGGTCGAGGGGGATCAGTCTGAGGCCGAAGGGAGCAATCGAAGCTGAGTGTCGAGGGGGGTTAGCTCGAGCCCGAGGGGGGTCAGCTCAAGCCCGAGGATGAGGGGGAAGCGGTCAGTGCTTAGGCCGAGGGGAGCAGTCCGAGGCTAAGGCCGAGGACTGGACGCTGTCGGGACTTCACGGATTTGGGAGTCGAAGCTGGGACTTGGGAGGCGACCGAGAGAGAGAGAGCTGAGACGAAGTCGGCATCGGAAGCCCGAAGCCTTGGAGTTGGTCAGCCGGGTTGAAGTTTAGAGCCGAGTGTTGGGGGAAGACCTGAAGAGAGGCTAGAGACGGTAGTCTCTGTCCGAATTTAGGAAGTTTCGGTGGGACTCAAGAATGACTATCTGGGGAGCCGAAGACATCCGAGAAGGAACCGAGATAGAGTCATGGTCGGGACTGGGACGTCTGGAGATGGAGCCAAGGTGTTGGAGCAGAGGGGCCCAGGCAGAGGCTGGGCTGTCCGAGAGCCTGGGATGAAATCGAGGCACCGATGGCGGCCGAGGGAGTCGGGGATGAAGCCCAGGGCACCGGAGGTGGCCGAGGGAGTCGAGGAAGACCAGGATGGAGCCACCTTGAGAAGCCAAATGCCGGATGCTGGGACGGAGCTAGAGTTGGGAGTCATCCGCATGGGAGATGGTCAGGCTGAAGGCTGGAGCTATGGAGCCAAAGCCTGAGGCAACGAGAGTTGACGTTGGCTAGGATGCCCGGGAAGTCGGGAGCAGCTTGGAGCTTTCGTGAAGTCGGGATGTTAACGAGGCTGAGGGGCCGAGGCCAAGGGCCGGGGCTGAGGCCAAGGCCAACTCCAGTGGCCAAGGCAGACCCGAGAGCCGACTGGATCTAACACTGGTGAGATTATTGTTGCCCATGGGCTTATTGGCCCCATCAGATGCCCCCCACACTCTTGAGCTTGTGCGATTGTGCACCGTCCATCCGCCAAGCGAAAGGAGTGTAGAGCTCTTTATCTTTGCACTTGTCTTTCCTTGTTAATTTTGGCTTTGACTTTTCATCAGCCTTGTGTGGACATTTATGTGTCCTCTGGAGCTGTGCACCTGCCTGCTCAAAAAGCTTTAGGCAATGTTGGAGGTAAAATGATTACCTTAGACTGGCAGCCAGTGATCCTCTCCTGATGTGAAGTCCGAAAGTGGATGCCCGTTAAATGTGAGTCGGGAGTTAACTTCTACCGAATGTGAGCTGGTTGGGTCTTCATGGCCGACTGGGAGCAGCTAGCCTCATCAACTGTGAGCTGGGGCAGTTATCTTTCCCAACCATGAGCTGACTTGAGGCTTCTTCTTGGATGGTTGAAAGTGACTAGTAGTATGTTGCAAGTGTATAATTTAAACAAATGTCTTACCCGATTGGCCATTGGCCGCTCGGATAGAGTTGAAGCAGCTGAGGTTAAGATAAAATTGTTGAGGTTGTGAAGATACTGCTGAGGCTGAGATGAAGTCATTGAGGCTGTGAAGATGCTACTGAGGCTGAGATGAAGTCGTTGAGGCTGATATGAAGCCGTTGAGGCTATCGAGAGTCTTTTGAACCCCGAGGGGTAACCCAAGAGTCGCTGAGATGGGACCATACTCGGAAGTCTTTTGAACCCTGAAGGGTGACCTGAGGGTGTTGGAACCATGCTTAGGGGCCTTTTGAACCTCGAAGGATGATCTGAGGGTGTTGAGTCATCAGATTTCTTTTAACCCCGAAGGATGATCTGAGGGTGTTGAGTCATCAGATTTATTTTAACCCCGAAGGATGATCTGAGGGTGTTGAGTCATCAGATTTCTTTTAACCCCGAAGGATGATCTGAGGGTATTGAGTCATCAGATTTCTTTTAACCCCGAAGGATGACCTGAGAGTTGAGAGTCGCCAGGTTCCTTTTAATCCCGAAGAATGACCTGAGAGTTGAAAGTCATCAAGTTCCTTTTAACCCTGAAGGGTGACCTGAGAGTTGAGAGTCATCAGGTTCCTTTTATCCTCGAAGGGTGACCTAAGAGTTAAGAGTCGTCAGATTCCTTTTAACCCCAAAGGGTGACTTAAGAGTATAGAGTCGTCAGGTTTCTTTTAATCCTGAAGGGTTTCTTTTAATTCTGAAGGGTGATCTGAGAATTGAGAGTCATCAGGTTCATTTTTCTTTAAGTTTTGATGTAATCTGACTCAAGTAAGCTTCCCTGTATGACATTTTTAAGTATCAATAAAGGAAATACTTTGTCTAGGCATAACGTACTTAGCTTTTGTAGCTTTTTTGTTGGAAAAATTGATCTCCTTCTACTGATTTGAATACTTTAATATGTTGGCAGTCTGCCCCCCAGGGAATCATGCCGATTGAAGGTGGGGAAGTGCCAATGCCTTCAATTGGGTGAGGCTTTAGGATTATGGTTCTTGTTGGTGAGCTTGAAGGATGCTCTTGTTGGAGAGCTGATGATGCTCTTACTGGAGAGCTTGAGCATGAACTTCGGAGAGGCATGATGGTGGTGAGTCTTTTGCTGGAAAGATCTTGCACCGGATGAATAATGGTTGACTTGAGCAGCAACTAAAGGAGAAGTAGAAGCTCTTGTTTGCCGTTGTGTGGCTATAGAATATCGCTCCCGCAGCTTTTGGATAGCTACCATTAATGCTTGGATTTGCAGGGTAAGGATGGCATGATGTTTTGCTTGAATGGCCTGAGATAGTGGTGATGGTGGAACAGAGGGCCGGCCTCCTATTGCTCAGCTCGTTAAGGGTGCCCCCCAGCATTACTAGTGGAAGCCTCTTGGGTTTTTGTCATCATCATCTTTTTGATCCACTATTTTGGTCTAAAAGGGGGACAAGGATATGCAAGTTAGCATTGCTGATGATCCATGCTGACCCCCCTATCTGGCGCATCAATCTGTTGATGCCAGACCACCATCCTCGAACGTCCGTGAGCGATCGATCGCCTCCTTCAGCGATTCCGGGATCTTCCGGCGAGCTTCTCTCGATCGAGAGCCTGAAAAAAAGTTTTGGAGATCAGAGATTCTGGTAGGAATCCTCTGATGCTCAAGTCAGTGCTCTGGGCAACAGCCGTGAGCTTGAGAAAGCTCCGAAGAGAGAGAGGCTTAGAGAAGCTGTTGGGGAGATTGTTGAAAAATCATATGCCCCAATCTTATTGATTTTGATGATTACCAAAAGCCATGTGTACATTAAAAGATGTAATGAGTTTATTTACATGAGCAATGAATTTATTTAGAACAATGAATGAGAATGTTAAAGTATAACATTAATCAATTTGAAAGTAACTTCAAGCTCAATGTTTATGCCTTCAAAAAGAAATTCAATACTTAATATTTCAATCAATGAGTTTTTGGAACATTTCTTGAATTGATTCCTAATGTCAATTTTATTATAGTCAAGTCAAAATAATGATTTAAAATGAATCTGGAACGAATTTAAAGTCAATCAGAAAACTTTCTGATTTTTGATACGTTCCGAAGCCGACTCTTGAGTTTCAGAGTCGACTCCACTCAGAGTACAGAAATAACTGTCTGTCTCGAGTCGACCCATGCAATTTCTTGAGTCGACCCCGATTCTGTCGAGCCAACTCCATGACTGTGCGAGTCGACTCCGCTCAGACACCAGAGGTGTGTTTTCTGAGCACTTCGCGAGTCGACCCCCAACTTTTCATGAGTCGACCCCCGACTGTCAGGAGTCGACACTTAACTTTTGATGAGTCAACCCTTTGACTTTCTGAACATTTCTATTTTTAGTATCACGACCTCGAGCCGACTCACAGAAAGCATGAGTCGACTCCAGCAAATCTGGGCGAAATTTTTCCGAATGCCAACTCAGCGTCAACGGTAAGATTTTTGATTAACGGCTATTTTTCTTTGTTTCTAACGGCTATATTTTTGCAGAATCTATAAATAGAGAAGCCATTTTCAAATCAAACATATACAAAAAGAGAGATATTCATTTCAAGATAAAAGAAAAGAAAATTCAAAAAAATAGAGCTTCATTTGAAAAAATCCGTGATTCAAAATAGAGTGAAAGAAAGAGTGTGAAATCAAAGGAAGCTCCTTCTGTGTTCAAGTTCAACAATCCAAGGAAGCTTTAGAAGAAAATCCAAGAGCTGTTCAAGAGCATCTCAAGTGATTTTCAACACTCAAAGAAAAGAGGAAAAGCCCAAATCAACTCCAACATACATTCCGTGATGAATCCAAGCTGAGGCCCGATTCTACACTTCAAAGGAGTTGAGGAAAAGAAGAAAATCTCAAAGCCAACCAACTGCAAATCAGGCTTTCCTAAACTTTATTCTTATATTTGTTTATCTGCTCATTGGGGAGCTTTGTAACTGAAAAAATAATACTTCTATTCTTTGTGTCTAGTTCAATCTGGAGGATTAAACTAGTTGTGGTAGTCTTACCTCGGTTCAAGCTTGGTTAAGCTTGTGTTAGGGTTTTTGTGCTGGTGAGCCCTTGAAAACCAGCTGGGTTCGTTGTGCCCGGGAAAACAACAAGTTTGAGTTGTGAGCTTGTAAAACAACTCGCTGTAATCTAGGGAGATTATAGTGTGGACCCAAGTGAATCTTGGGAGTGGACGTAGGTGTTGGATACACCGAACCACTATAAAATCTTTGTGTTTGCCGTGCTTTCATTGACTCTTTCTCTCTCTGTTTTATTCACTGCACTTTGTATTTGCATTGCTATTGCCTTCATTCTTCTTAAGCAAACATTTTTAAAAGGCTTAATTTTTTAAAGAACCCAATTCACCCCCCCCTCTTGGGTTGTCATCTGGGCCAACAATTGGTATCAGAGCTAGTGCTCATTAGATTTTGATCACACGATCAAGAGCTAAAGATCCAAATGGCAACACAAGTTGGATCATTTGCTGAAGGTCATTCTACGAATAGACCTCCACTGTTTAATGGTTCAAATTATTCATATTGGAAAGCTAGAATGAGGATATTCATTCAAGCTTCTGATTATGAGCTATGGGTGTTATAATTAATGGACCTAGTACACCCACACATGTTATAGATGGCACTATTGTTCCTAAGCCCGAAAGGGACTGGAATGATAATGATAGAAAAATGGCACAGCTTAACGCTAAAGCCATGAATGTCTTATATTGCTCCTTAGATGCTAATGAGTTTAATAGAATCTCCACATGTAATTCCGCAAAGAAGATTTGGGATAGATTAGAGGTTACCCATGAGGGTACCAATCAAGTAAAAGAATCTAAAATTAATATTCTTGTTCATAAATATGAATTGTTTAGCATGGAACAATCTGAAACCATTGCATGCATGTACACTAGATTCACAGATATTGTAAATGGTTTGAAAAGTCTTGGTAAGACATTTACTAACTCTGAACTTGTTCGAAAATTCTTAGGTCATTACCAAGATCATGGGAAGCAAAAATGACAGCAATCCAAGAAGCAAGGACCTCAACACTTTACCCTTAGAGGAGCTTCTAGGATCTCTTATGACCCATGAGCTGACATGAGGCAGCATGTAGAGGAGGACACAAAGAAAAAGAAAGTAATTGCCCTCAAAGCTGCAAAAGAAGAAGAGAGCAGCAGTGATGATGATGATGATAATGATGAAGAGACTGCTCTCTTAGCAAAGAAATTTAAAAGATTCATGAGGAGAAAGAAACCCTTCCACAAGAAAAAATTTGGAGCAAGTGGGAAGGAGAAAAGGATAAAAAAAGGACAAGGACAAAGAAAAAGAGAAAGACCCCTTGACTTGCTATGAGTGTAATAAACCGGGGCACTTTAGGAATGAATGTCCTAAATTGAAAAAGCCTACAAAAAAAAAAGAAGGCTTATGTGGCGACATGGAGTGACAGCGAGGAATCTTCTTCCGAAGAAGAAGAACAAAAGGAAGTTGCAAACGTATGTTTCATGGCGGACGACAACGATGAGGTAAGTTCCGAAACCCTTGCGATGAATTTGCTTTTGATGAACTTTTTGATGCTTTTAATGAACTTGTTGGGGATTTCAAGGTTTTGAAAAAGAAATACAAGATTTTGAAAAATAAAAATTAACTTTCATTAAGAAAAGGAAAATCTTAATAATGAAGTTAAGAAACTTAAATCTGAAAATGAAATTTTAATAAAAGAAAAAGAATCAATTTCTAATGAAAATGATAAACTAAGGAAAGAGGTTGAAAAACATAAGAACATAGTTGATAAGTTTACATTAAGCTCAACTAAACTTGACATGTTATTAAATAGTCAAAAAGCAGTTTTTGACAAAGCCGGATTAGGATATAACACTTTAAGAAAACAAAAATCACTTAAAAATATTTTTGTGCGTGCTGGCCAAAGTAATTTTACATGCTTTAAATGTAATCAAAAAGGACATAAATCTTATGAATGTAAAATTCTAAACCTAATAAAAACTTAAATATTAAAGGAAAGAAAATATGGGTTCCGAAAGGAACAATTTTGTTGCTACTAACCATGAAGGACCCAAGAAAGCTTGGGTACCTAAACATAAAGTTTGATATCATTGCAGGAATGTCTTGTGGCCAAAAGATCAAAGAGAAAGTGGTATCTTGATAGTGGCTGCTCAAGACATATGACGGGTGACAAAGAAGAATTCATCACCCTTGAAGAAAAGAAAGGAGGAGTTGTTACATTTGGCGACAATGGCAAAGGCCAAATCTTGGGGTTTGGTAAATTCAAATAACTCCCTCCACATATATTGAAATGTACTTTATGTTGATGGTTTAAAGCATAACTTAATTAGTATAAGTCAATTATGTGATAAAGGTTTTAAAGTTTCATTTGAATCTTCTATATGCACAGTAGCTAATCCCATTGATAATAGCATTGTTTTTATTGGAAAGAAATGGCAATGTATACTTGATTGACTTAGACAAATTGTCTACTAATAATCATTGCTTAGTTGCTAATAATGCTAATATGAATGAGATTGGTTGGTTGTGGCATCGTAGATTAGGTCATGCAAGCACACACCTGATTTCAAAACTAATTAGAATGGATTTAGTTAAAGGTTTACCTAAATTAGATTTTGAAAATAACAAAATATGTGATGCATGTCAATTTGGAAAACAAACAGAAGTTCTTTCAAATCTAAAAATATTGTTTCAACTTCTAGGCCATTAGAGCTACTTCACATGGACCTTTTTGGACCAACTAGAACCACAAGTCTAGGAGGAAAGAAATATGGTCTTGTGATAGTAGATGATTACTCTAGATTCACTTGGGTAATGTTTTTAGCTCACAAAGATGAGACTTTCTCGATATTCCTGAAATTCTTCAAGAAAGTCACAAATGAGAAAAACACTACCATAGTGTCTCTAAGAAGTGATCATGGAACTGAATTTGAAAATCACTTATTTGAAAGTTTTTGCAATGAAAATGGTATTAATCATAATTTTTCTGCACCTAGGACCCCACAACAAAATGGTGTAGTTGAAAGGAAAAATAGGACTCTAGAAGACATGGCCCGTACCATGCTATGTGAAAGTAAACTCCCAAATACTTTTGGGCGGAAGCTATTAACACAGCATGTTACATCCTTAAATAGAGCCTTAATAAGACCAATTTTAAAGAAAACACCTTATGAATTATGGCATGATAGAAAACCCAACATTAAATATTTTCATGCATTTGGTTGTAAATGTTTTGTTCATAATAATGGTAAAAATAATTTAGGCAAATTTGATGCTAAATCTGATGAAGGAATATTCTTAGGATATTCAACAACTAGTAAAGCATATAGAGTATTTAACAAGAAAACTTAGTTGTTGAAGAATCCATTCATGTAGTTTTTGATGAATCTTTAGCAACGTTCCGAAAAGATTGATGATGAGGAAGATACAAACATAATTGAAAAGATCTTGAAAAATTAAATATTGATGTATCTTCAGATCATGAACAAGAAGCTAAAGATAATGATTCACCTAAGGATGATGATATAATACTAATCATAATGATGTAGATCTACCTAGAGATTGGAGATATGCTTATAGTCATCCCTAAGGAATTGATTAGGTGATCCATCTCAAGGAATAAGAACTAGATCATCTATGAGAAATATTAGTAATCATCTTGCATTTGTATCACAAATTGAACCTAAAACTATTGAAGAAGCTGAAAAAGATAATAATTGGATGTTAGCTATGCAAGAAGAATTAAATCAATTCACTAGAAATAATGTATGGACTTTAGTTGAAAGACCTAAAAATCATTCTGTTATAGGATCAAAATGGGTATTTAGAAATAAACTAGATGAAAATGGCATAGTAATTAGAAACAAAGCTAGATTAGTTGCAAAAGGATATAATCAAGAAGAAGGTATTGATTTTGATGAAACCTTTGCACCAGTAGCTAGATTAGAAGCCATTAGACTATTACTTGCATTTGCATGTCATATGAATTTTAACTTATTTCAAATGGATGTAAAAAGTGCATTTTTAAATGGATTTATAAATGAAGAAGTATATGTAGAACAACCACCAGGTTTTGAAGATCATGAATTTTCAAATCACGTTTTTAAATTGCACAAAGCATTATATGGTTTGAAACAAGCACCTAGAGCTTGGTATGATAGATTAAGTAAATTTTTAATTGAAAATGATTTTATAAGAGGAAATGTTGATAAAACATTATTTTTGAAAAGAAAAGGTAAAGATTTATTAGTAGTTCAAATATATGTTGATGATATTTTTGGTGCTACTAACAATCTTCTATGTCAAGAATTTGCTAAGTTATGCAGGGAATTTGAAATGAGCATGATGGGAGAACTCAACTTCTTCCTTGGACTCCAAATCAAACAAAGCAAAGAGGGAATCTTTATCAACCAAACAAAGTACACAAGAGAAATTCTAAAGAAGTTTGGTATGGAATCAATCAAACCCCTCGGAACACCAATGAGTCCTTCATGCAAGCTGGACAAAGATGAAGAAGGTAAGAAGGTTGATCAAAATATTATCGAGGTATAATCGGATCCCTACTTTACTTAACTGCAAGTAGACCAGATATAATGTTTGCTGTTTGCTTATGTGCTAGATTTCAGTCTGAACCTAAAGAATCACATTTAATTGCTGTTAAAAGAATACTAAGATACTTAAGTGGAACAAAAAATGTAGGTTTATGGTATTCTAGAGACTCAACATTAAATCTGATTGCATATTCTGATTCTGATTATGCTGGATGTAAGTTAGATAGAAAAAGCACAAGTGGTGCATGCCAATTCTTAGGAAGTAACTTAATCTCATGGTTTAGCAAAAAGCAAAATTCAGTTGCATTATCAACTACTGAAGCTGAATATGTTGCAGCTGGAAGTTGCTGTGCTCAAATCCTATGGATTAAGCGACAACTTGAAGACTATGGTATCACACTTGATAAACACCTATAAGATGTGATAATACAAGTGCAATTAATCTAACAAAAATCCAATTCAACATTCAAGAACAAACACATAGAAATTAGATATCATTTTATAAGAGAACATGTAAATAATGAAATTTGTCTTGATTATGTTAATACTGAAGAACAATTAGCAGATATATTTACAAAACCCTTAAGTGAAGAAAGATTCTGTTATCTTAGAGGAGAGTTAGGGATTTGTGATCCATTAGAATGAATTTGAAACCCCTAAGGAAATTTTATCTAAAATTCTTTCAAATCCTTGATCTTTAAGGAAATCTTATCTAGAATTCATATCTAATTGATCTATTCAAATCCAATGATTATTTTATCAATTTTTATGATCAATTTCCGGACACATTTCAGAAATTTCATGTTTTTGCTCTGAAATGGTCTCGGAGCCGACTCGGTGAGTATCGGAGTCGACTCCAGGTTTCTACTGAAACTCTCGAGTCGACCCCTTCTCGGCGCGAGTCGACTCCACTTCGGGATGGTTTTCTGTGACTGTCCGGAGTCGACCCCTCGCTTTGCGGGAGCCGACTCGAAGTGGTCCCAGGTTGATTTATCTAGGGCAGAGTCGACTCGCCGTTCATTTCTAACATCTCAATCTCTCAAAACTCTCTCCAAAATACTTCCAACCTTCCAAATTCCCAAGAATCCTGATTAACCCTTCCAATAGATCAATGGCCCCTAAAACTCGAGGTTCTAACCTTGTGCGGCCGAAGAGGAAGAGGGCGTGAGGAAGACCGTGAGGCGTCCGGTTCGTGAGCCTCACCAGCTCGGATTCAACTTCATCTCTTCAACTCCAAATGCTTCTCCATCTACGCTCCTTCTCAGGTAGATAGACTTGCTGATAGAATCATAACTACGGGGAGAAAAGTAGATTTTGAATTGTTTGAGGCTGAGGGATTTCTTTTGGGAAGACAGTTGATTGAGATGGGTTGGGAAAAGATTGTCCTTAGATTGCCCTACATATCCCGCCCTTGTTAAGGAGTTTTATAAGAATCTATCTAGAGGAGATAATGGTCTTATAAGCATTGTGAGAGGAAAGAATTTCAGTGACTGTAGAGCTGCTTTCAAGATGTTGGATCTACCCATGTCAGGACTACATTTTCTTCGGATGACAGAAGCCCAGCTCTTTCTAGATACTTAACCGGAGGTTGTCGGTTTTGAGGAAGTTTTTGCCAATCAGTTATCCTTAGAACTGAGACTTCTCCACAACATGTAGTAGAATCTTTTCCCCAAAATTGGGAGATTTGATTATGTGTCAGAAAGAGATATTTTTGTATGGATGCAATTGTAACGGGTAAACCCATTAACCTTCCCAGTATGATTTTATGGTATATTGCCGACTGTGGAGGAAGAGAAATCAAGCTTGCCCTATGGCATGATCCTCACTAAAATTTTCAGAGCCAAGGGATTGTCATTTCTGATAGTGAGCCTATGAGGAACTTGAGACACAGATTTTTACAGCTTGGCCACTATTCATAGGATGGGATTTGTTAAGAAGAATGGAAGATGGGAAAGGAAAGGTTGGAGAAAGAGCAGCGGATGCTGAGGCACCGGGACCATCAGTTAGACATCTTCACCTGCACCTCCGAGCCCTCCTATTTCTGCTCCTGCTCCTACCCCTGCTCCATTTTTGATCAAGCTCATCTTCATCAGTTGGCTTCACAGATCTTCAGTTAAGGCAACTCAAAGGCCTTCTTGATGATCAGTCAGAAAAATTAAAATCAGAGTTTGAAATAAGTTTATGAATCTTAAGGAAACTCTATATCTTTGGATGATCGAATCACCAAAATTGAATCTACTCTTAGCACTTCTTCAGAGTCTTTAAGTGGAGATCTTAAGAACATATTTGAAGAACTTAAAGATGTCTGCGGAGATGGTGAAACATATGCTAAATGCAACGCAGCTTCAAGATAAAATTTTGACTGCTTGCACTTTGTGGATGAGAGACTAAAGGACTATGTGAAGATACAAACTGATGGAATGAAAAAATAATTGATCATTTGACTAGGATTGTAGGACTCATTTAATGTATTAGATATTCAGTCCTTGCAATGTATTGAAGTTAATGTTATGTTTTACATTTTGATCAATGTATTATTTGATGTATTTGATTTGATGTAATGAATTATCTTTTTGAATACTCAATGTATTTCTTCCTATTATCAATGAATGAATGATTTTGTTAAATCAAATCTTGAATGAATGAATGATAATGTTATGCTTCTCTACCTTTTTGTTGATAACAAAAAAGGGGGAGAGTTTTATAGTTTTATAACTGTATATATGGGAGAAATTGATTAATCAAATGATATTAAAATGATTGAATGAATGAGATAAATAATGAATGAATGATATTTATTTGAGTTTCATAGGGGGAGCTACCTCATTCAGGGGGAGCCTAAGCCTATTTATGAAATCAAAATAAATTCACAAATCAATCATGCATAAACTCAATGTTTTTGTCATCATCAAAAAGGGGGAGATTGTTGGGGAGATTGTTGAAAAATTATATGCCCCAATCTTATTGATTTTGATGATTACCAAAAGCCATGAGTACATTAAAAGATGTAATGAGTTTATTTACATGAGCAATGAATTTATTTAGAACAATGAATGAGAATGTTAAAGTATAACTTTAATCAATTTGAAAGTAACTTCAAGCTCAATGTTTAAGCTTTCAAAAAGAAATTTTATACTTCATATTTCAATCAATGAGTTTTTGGAACATTTCTTGAATTGATTCCTAATGTCAATTTTATTATATTCAAGTCAAAATAATGATTTAAAATGAATCTGGAACGAATTTAAAGTCAATCAGAAAATTTCTGATTTTTGATACGTTCCGGAGCCGACTCTTGAGTTTCAGAGTCGACTCCACTCAGAGTACAGAAATGACTGTCTGTCTCGAGTCGACCCATGAATTTCTCGAGTCGACCCCCGATTCTGTCGAGCCGACTCCATGACTGTGCGAGTCGACTCCGCTCAGACACCAGAGGTGTTTTTCTGAGCACTTCGCGAGTCGACCCCCAACTTTTCATGAGTCGACCCCCGACTGTCAGGAGTCGACACTTTACTTTTGATGAGTCGACCCTTTGACTTTCTGAACATTTCTATTTTTAGTATCGACCTCGAGCCGACTCGCGGAAAGCATGAGTCGACTCCAGCAAATCTGGGCGAAATTTTTCGAATGCCAACTCAGCGTCAACGGTAAGATTTTTGATTAACGGCTATTTTTCTTTGTTTCTAACGGCTATATTTTTGCAGAATCTATAAATAGAGAAGCCGTTTTCAAATCAAAATATACAAAAAGAGAGATCATTTCAAGAGAAAAGAAAAGAAAAATCAAAAAAACAGAGCTTCATTTGAAAAAATCCGTGATTCAAAATAGAGTGAAAGAAAGAGTGTGAAATCAAAGGAAGCTCCTTCTGTGTTCAAGCTCAACAATCCAAGGAAGCTTCAGAAGAAAATCCAAGAGCTATTCAAGAGCATCTCAAGTGATTTTCAACACTCAAAGAAAAGAGGAAAAGCCAAATCAACTCCAACATACATTCCGTGAAGAATCCAAGCTGAGGCCCGATTCTACACTTCAAAGGAGTTGAGGAAAAGAAGAAAAGCTCAAGCCAACCAACTGCAAATCAGGCTTTTCTAAACTTTATTCTTATATTTGTTTATCTGCTCATTGAGGAGCTTTGTAACTGAAAAAAATACTTCTATTCTTTGTGTCTAGTTCAATCTGGGGGATTGAACTAGTGGAGGTAGTCTTACCTCGGTTCAAGCTTGGTTAAGCTTGTGTTAGGGTTTTTGTGCTGGTGAGCCCTTGAAAACCAGCTGGGTTCGTTGTGATCCCGGGAAAACAACAAGTTTGAGTTGTGAGCTTGTAAAACAACTCGCTGTAATCTAGGGTGATTATAGTGTGGACCCAAGTGAATCTTGGGAGTGGACGTAGGTGTTGGATACACCGAACCACTATAAAATCTTTGTTTGCCGTGCTTCATTGACTCTTTCTCTATCTCTGTTTATTCACTGCACTTTGTATTTGCATTGCTATTGCCTTCATTCTTCTTAAGCAAACATTTTTAAAAGGCTAATTTTTTAAAGAACCCAATTCACCCCCCCCCTCTTGGGTTGTCATCTGGGCCAACAGAAGCACTCTCAGTAAGCAAGAATGAGTGTTTAGGAGTGTAGTGAGTTGTTCGTCTTCTGGTCGTGGGTCCCTCTTATTCATTTTATTGATGCTTGGGATTTGATAGTCTTGGGGCATGATCATTTGTCAGAGCATTGATGATGGGACAACACAGTGGAGCTTGCCTCCATGTGATCTATCAAAGATGCAGGCTATGTTCCGTCAAATATAGGTATCTGCATAGTTGGTGGGTCAAGTTTCATCAGAGTGGATGGCCACTTGATTTGGGTTGTTGCTGTAGGCTGTTGCAGACTTGCCGAGCGTGGGCGACCGTTACAGCGCTCGTCAGATATGTCTCCCACGTCACCCTTCCACTGTCTTGTGTGGACAGTGATGGGCGATAAAGTCAGGTATGTGGGCCCCAAAGTGTACCTGCTGGGGCAGAAGATAAAATTTGGAGTTGAAGCTGGCTCTCTGTCCCTCATAGAGCATTGATTATAGAGTACGTGCATGGTACTATTTATGCCCTTGGATGAGCTCCAGAGAAGGCAATGGGTGAACAATTGCATGGCACTGTTCACATCCCAGGGAGATGAATGGAGAGGAAGTGGTTTGGAGCCAAGGCCGAGGGGAGAAGTCGAAGCCGAGTGCTGAGGGGGATCAGTCCGAGGCCGAGGGGAGCAGTCAAAGCCGAGTGCCGAGGGGGATCAGTCTGAGGCCGAGGGGGATCAGTTTGAGGCCGAGGGGAGCAGTCGAAGCTGAGTGCCAAGGGGGGTCAGCTTGAGCCCGAGGAGGATCAGTCTGAGGACAAGGGGAGCAATCGAAGCCGAGTGCTGAGGGGAGTCAGCTCAAGCCCGAGGGGGATCAGTCTGAGGCCGACGGGAGTAGTCGAAGCCGAGTGCCGAGGGGGGTTAGCTCGAGCCCGAGGGGGATCAGTCCGAGGCCGAGGGCTGAGGGAGATCTGTCCGAGGCTGAGGGGGATCAGTCCGAGGCTGAGGGGAGCAGTCGAAGCCAAGTGCCGAGGGGGGTCAGCTTGAGCCTAAGGGGGGGTGGGGGTCAGCTCGAGCCCGAGAATGAGGGGGAAGCGGCTAGTGCCTAGGCCAAGGGGAGCAGTCCGAGGCTGAGGTTGAGGACTAGACGCTGTCGGTACTTCATGGATTTGGGAGTTGAAGCTGGGACTCAGGAGGCGGCCAAGAGAGAGAGAGAGAGAGAGAGCTGAGACGAAGTCGGAATCAGCAGCCCAAAGCCTTGGAGTCAGTTAGCCGGGACAAAGTCCGAAGCCGAGTGCTGGGAGAAGACCGGAAGAGAGGCTGGAGCCGGGAGTCTCCGTCCGGATTCGGGAACCTTTGGTGGGACACGGGAATGACTGTCTGGGGAGCCGGAGACATCCGAGAAGGAACTGGGACAGAGTCATGGTTAGGACTGGGATGTCTAGAGATGGAGCCAAGGTGTTGGAGCAGAGGGGCCCAGGTGGAGGCTGGGCTGTCCGAGAGTCAGGGACGAAACCAGGGTGCCGATGGTGGCCGAGGGAGTCGGGGATGAAGCAGTTGGGGAAGACCAAGATGGAGCCGCCTGGAGAAGCCAAATGCCGGATGCTGGGATGGAGCCAGAGTTGGGAGTCGTCTGCCTGGGAGATGGTTAGGTTGAAGGCTGGAGCTGTAGAGCCGAAGCCGAAGGCAACGAGAGTTGGACGTCGGCTGGGATGCCCGGGAAGTCGGGAGCAGCTTGGAGCTTCTATGAAGTCGGGATGTTAACGAGGCCGAGGCCGACTCCAGTGGCCGAGGTAGACTTGAGAGCCAACTGGATTTGATCCTGGTGAGATTACCATTGTCTATGGGGCTCATTGGCCCTATCAAGATGAGATTCATTCTAATTTTTCAATGGGATTTGAAGCTTTGAATGATCTTCAGATGACTATTTTAGAAAACATGGAGACAGAGAGGATCTCTGGCTGGTACTTTCTTTTTTCCTCTGACAACATAAACGGCAAGGTAATAATCCTCTAAAATTTCTCCTTCTCTTCTTCTTTGATTCATAAATCTATTAGCAAGGATATGAGGAGGGAACCGTTGGTGAAGTACAGGCGTCGAGTTGTGAAGACAGCGACTCCTTGATTAGTTGGAAGTGGCTGGGAGGAAGAAGACTTTCTTCTGAACCAAACATATAGAACCACTGATCCAGCTAATTCTTTGAATCGTCTAAGTAGACAAAAAATAAAATAAAGTAAAATAATACATAAATAAATAAATAATATATATTATATTAAATACTAAGCCCAAATAACCTATAGGCTTTATTCTTGATGGGCTATAGTAGGATGAGGTCCTAAGTTTGGGCTATGTTATGGGTTACTAAAAATATAAAATTATTTAAAGATATCTGTCATGTAGGTGATAGCATCTTGAAACTATATTTTTGAATTAGTGGATGTTGCTGAAAACCTCTGGGTCAGTGATCTACTGACGGATGATTATAGGACATGAAGAACCCAGGATCTATCTATGATGTTTGGGCCCCAGCTGCTTTCTAGGATCTTGGCCATCCCAATTCCATATCACCGGGGGCATGACATTAGGATCTAGGATTTGTCCTGCCTTCCTAAGGCTCCGTCGAGTTCCCTTTATAACCTATGTAGGGAATCACTTGACACTTCATTTATGACGGCATGGATCTGGAAACCCCCCATCCATCTGCGTGTGAAGATCTTTCTTTGGCAGGTGGCATGGGATCTCCTTCCTACGAAGGCTCTTCTTAGTTGGAGAGGCATGGATTTTGTAGGGTCTTGCCCGGTATGTGAGGCTTATGATGAGTCGACCAAGCATGCCATTTTGAGTTGCTTTAGGGCGAGGCAAATCTGGTGGCTTTCAGGGAGCTGGCCTTGGGCTATTGATGATACAAATTATTTGTCCTCCTTCCTCCGTTTCCTCCATCAGAGTTTGACATCTGAGGCCTGCCATGCTGCCTATATTTCCTATCAGATCTGGCTGGCTAGGAATGCGCTGACATTTGAGGTAGATGACATCCCGGACAGTCAGATTATCCTGAGAGCCAGATGTTTGGCATCGGAGCATCTATGGTTTGATGCTATCACTCCCCTGACTACCTCAGATTCCTAGGTCTCCCATGCTGCTTCGGCAGCGGCCCATAGGGCGATACCTATCCTTTGGGAGCCCCCATCCCTGGGGTTTGTCAAGATGAACTTTGATGGCAGCGTCTGTGGTACCGACGGTGGTGCAGAATATGTCATTCGGTCTGATGATGGAAGACTCCAGGCGGTCGGTGGGATATTCTTTCAAGCATCTTCTGTTATGGAAGCTGAACTCAAAGCAGCATAGGCTGGCATTAGCAGAGCGATCCAACAGCTGTGAGCTCAGTGAATCTTCATTGAAGGGGATTCTTTCACTGTCATTGACTGGATTCAGGACAGGAAGGACCTCGGAGTTATACACCCGCTCCTTCATGATATCTGGTAGCTCTTGCGGAAATCGGTGGTTACTGCTGCCCGCCATATTTATCGAGAGGCAAACTGTGTGGTTGACTGGGTTGCCTCCTTTGTTGCTCACCACTCCACTGAGTGGAGCTGATCTTAGGGAGATAGAACTCCATCTCCCCTTTTGATGTATCTTTCTTCTGATCTTTTGGGTTGTCCTCGCACCAAAGGTATATGACGGCCCATCTGTACCAAAAAAAAAAAAAAAAGCAAGTTAAGGTAGGTAAAGTAATTGTTAAATTAACATTTATTAGTAAATTCCAGCCAATGACATGTAATGAAAATTATTTCATAGTTATGATTACTAAAAATACTTTGTATATAAATATTTGATTAATTATTTGAATTGTCATTTTTAGCATTAATTGATAAAATTATGATTGTTTTAATAGCATAATTGATACTAAAGTAAATAAATAGCAATTATAAATTACATAACATTTAATTATAAAATTTAAATAATAGTTATACTTTAAAGACTAATTAATTACCATGTTGGTAACAATAATAACATTATAATTATAGATAACTATATATATTCATAAAATATTAATAATAATAAATAAAGGAAAATAATAAAAAATACTAGAACACATGCTTATGCTTTGACTTCAAGTAAGGAATAAATGATATAAGCTTAATATAAACTTTCAATCCATTATGTAATGACTGATAACTGATACTGGGACCTACCTTCATAGGAGATATGTGTAGAGGATGCACCCTCATCCATAGGGTTAAAATATGGTTTCTAGCCCTATCACAGGGATAATTGTGACTGTAGTTTATGATAGTAAAAAATAAACCATTGATGACTGAATTACTGATAACATGAATGATTGATAGCATATATTACTGGTAACATGAATTGTTGATGACATGAATAAAATGATATGTAAATTAATAATATGAATTACTGATGATATGCCATGATGGAACTCATGAACTCTTGTGAAGTTTCTTATGTATTTTGTTTTTACCAATGTATTTTGAACTTTTGTAGTGATGTAGGACTGATATCACATGTAAGTGGATTTTAGAGGATTTATAATTTTCAGTTGATTAGTTTTCCGAAGTAAGGGCCTAAGAGGGGTTCAGAAAAACTCAGTAATTTTTAGCATGCGAAACAATTCTACAAAAAATCTGAGAAGAATGACCGTCGAGGCTAAGAAGCCCTGATAGGGCTTGCTCTCCCATAATAAAGCTACTAGCAGATTAGAGGGGATGTACCTGACAGGATGAGGAGATCGAGATGCTAAAGGGGTCGCTCTGCCTGGCGAATGCGCCCTGAATGACTAAGCCTCGAGCCCATGGATCTGCGGCTAAGTATTTGCTGACCTGGATGACGATCACCTTGAATCATGGATTCACGGTTACTAAGGGACCTGCAAGAACACCATCCAAGGGTTAAAGAACAAAAGAGAAAAGTTAGATTAGAGGAAAAGAGGCAAGGAAGAAGTAGAGAAGGAGGGATGGCCAAGAGGCTCTTGGGCGTCCACTAGAGGAAACCAAGGGCAGCGGCTAGGGTTCCTCCTAGAGACTGGGATGTTGGCATGCACAGGAGAAGGGAATCAAGAGCACCAGAGAACCAAATAACAAAACTCACAATAACTCAAAATTGGATTGATTGATTAATAATTAAAAGATCCATAATTCATACAAGAGGGTCTATTTTATAGAGCAAGAGACTTAAGGCCCAAGTAAATACAGATATAGAAAGAAAAGGGATGCCCACTGTTGGCCCCTAGATTGATTTTGATGATTACAAAATAATTAAGACTAAGTTTATTATGAAAATTAAAATTATTGCAGGGATGTACAAGTGTCATACAGGTGAGCCTTATCAAGCAAAATTTTATTTGTTACATGGAAGCTTGTTTTCTCTTATCTTGAATATAGCTAACTGATCCATTATTCCTTGGTTGATTGCAAGACTATGTTAGCTAGCTTCCTCCACTTGCTAGCTAGCTATTTCCCTCTCATAGTGAGCCTAGCCGAACCATGCATAAAATAAGTTGGCTTGTGAGCTAGCTTGTCCCTTTCATCAGTTAGCTGGATCTTTTAGTTAGCTAGCTATTCTTTCTTATAACAGGCTGGCCGAATGGACTTGATATTGAGTTAGCTTGTGAGCTAACTTCCCTTCTCTTTTTAGTTAACTTGTTATCCCTTGAAGCTAACTATTTTATTGCAGGATTTCTCTTGGCCGAATGGAGTTTGAAATGAGCTAGCTGGAGAGCTAGCTTCTCCCTTGGGTGGCACCATGAAGTTTTAAATTTAGTTAGCTAGAAAGCTAACTCCTTTTCTCATGGATTTATGAAAGATTGCTTCAGTTAGCTGGGGAGCTAACTGCTTGGTTCCTCCCTCTCTCTTGGCCGATCGCTATGATGAAAGAGTTAGCTGAATAGATAACTTCTTTGGGCGTTTTTCCCTCCTGGCCGAATGCATGTTAAAACAAGTTAGCTTAGTAGCTAACTACTTTATTCATTTCTTCCTCCCAGGTGCATGAAATTCTGAATTGAGTTAGCTAAATAGCTAACTACTTTTATCATGATGGGTTTAACTTTTTAGCTAGTTAGCTGGAGAGCTAACTACTTTATCATTTCATCTCTTCCCAGCCACATGAATTTTTATTTAGTTAGCTAAATAGCTAACTACTTTTCTCTTAATGCATGAAACCTTTTCATTAAGTTAGCTCTAGAGCTAACTACTTTATCCTGGTTGCTTTTCTAAACCATGTGCATGATGGATTGAGCTAGCTTGCTAGCTAGCTACTTTATTTCTCTTTTATGGCTGATTTCAAGTGTTCTTGCCGTGGAGTTTTTTAAGCTAGCTAGCTTGCTTTGTTTTCTTAGTTAGCTTTGGGGCCTCTTCTCCCTTTTCCATGGCTGGACATTTTTCAAGGAGTTGCTGAAAATTAATTCCAGCCAACCACCTCTTTGAACTCTCTCATGCTCTCTCTCTCTCTCCTTAGTTATATTTCCATTTTCATGATGATTAACTTTTTTCTTTTGGTGTTTGACAGAGATCTTTCTTCATCAAAGGATTAAATGCAATCAATGCTTAGGGAAATAATTTCAAATGGTTACATTTTTCTCCCGTTTTACTTTCCTCTTATTACCAATGTGTCTAACGAACATTTTTCTTGGTTTAAATAGTTATGATCAGAGGAACACAATGATGAATCTAAAAAAGAAAAAGAGAAGAAAGAAATCAAGAAAGAGAGTGTTCATTGCATATTTTTTGGAGTGTTGAAAAGCAAGTTCTTGTACTTTAAAGTTGACAAATCTTAATCACTGCTCAAGTCGTCTAGATCCGGTGAAGCATTCAAAGTTTCAGCTACCTTGGAGATCCACATTCATTGCTGAAGATTTGCTTCAAATTTGTAAAGTACTTTTTGAATATTTGCTCAAGTTAGGAGCTATCTGTTATTTATTCTGAAATTTCTTGTAATAGGGTTAAGGATAACCCTAGATTATGGTTTGGCTTTCTTGTGCCGTTAAATAAGAGGACTAGCCGGGAAGACTAGGGGTTGTAATCGTTGTGATACGATTAGTGAAATTCCCAAAGAGTTTTTGGGGAGTGGACGTAGGAGCCGAGTTTGGCACCGAACCATTATAAACCCTCTTGTATTTGTGATTGCTTATTCTGTGTGATTTTATTTCGTGCACTCCACTACACTACTGCGAACTAATTTTTTTTAACTAGTGATTAAGCATATATCTGCGCTAGTAATTAATTTTAAATACCCAATTCATCCCCCTCTTGGGTTGCTACATCTGGGCAACAAGTGGTATCAGAGCAGCATGCTCTTGATTTCTATAGCTTTGAGAAGCTTGGAGCTAAAGATCAGTAGTAATCCAAATGAGATCTATGTTGACTAAAGGACAATCAACAAATAGATCACCTTTGTTCAATGGAACATATTACATATATTGGAAAGCATGAATAAAAATCTTTATTCAAGCACTTGATTATGATTTATGGAGAATCATAATTAATGGACCACACACACCCACGGTTAAGATTGATAATATTGATATTGCAAAGCCTGAATCAGAATGAGATGAGCAAGATAAGAAATTAGCTCAATTAAATGCAAAAGCTATGAATGTTCTTTATTGTTCTCTTGATGCAAATGAGTTTAACCATATATCTACTTGCATGTCTGCTAAAAAGATTTGGGATAGACTTGAAGTCACCCATGAGGGTACTAATCAAGTCAAGGAATCCAAAATTAATATGCTTATTCATAAGTATGAATTATTTAAGATGGATTCAGCTGAAAATATCATGTTTACTAGATTTACTGATATCATTAATGGTTTGAAAAGTTTGAGAAATCTTATGCTAACAGTGATGTTGTTAGAAAAATTTTAAGATCTTTACCTAGATCATGGGAAGCAAAAGTGACTGCTATACAAGAAGCAAAAGACCTCAATACTTTATCACTTGAAGAATTGGTCGGTTCTTTGATAACTCATGAACTATAGCAATGACAACACAATGATGAAGATGAATCAAAGAAGAAAAGGACTATGGCATTAAAGAGTACTACTCAAGATGAGGAAGAAACAAGTGATAGTGAAAAAGATGATGAAATGACACTTATCTCCAGAAAATTCAAGAAATTTATGAGGAGAAAGAAATTTGAAAAAAGAAAAATATTTACCAAAGAAGATCATAGCAAAGAAAAGGAAAGAAGTGAACCTCCTATATGCTTTGAGTGCAAGAAGCTTGGACATATCAAACCAGAATGTCCACAATTGAAGAAAGGATTTAAGAAAATAAAGAAGAAAGTTATGTTGGCTACATGGAGTGACAGTGAAGCAACTAGTTCAGAAGATGAAGAAAAGACTGAAGTCACTAATGTATGTTTCATGGCCGATGATAATGAGGTAAGTCCTAGTTTTCTAGATGACTTTACTTTCAATGAATTGCATGGTGCATTCTATGAACTTGTAGATGATTTTGCAAAATTAAGTTCAAAGAACAAAGATTTGAAAAATGAAATTAAAGAACTTATTCTTGAAAAAGAAAGAATTTCAAATAAAAATGAATCATTATTAAAGGAAAACCAAGATTTGAAAAATGAAGTGAGTAAATTAAGACCAATTATTGATAAATTTACTTTGAGTTCAGAAAAGTTAGAAATGATATTAAATAGTCAAAGGGTTGTTTACAACAGAGCTGGTCTTAGATATAATCCTATTGAAAGACAAAAATTTCTAAAAATATTTATGTGCATGCTGATGATTCAACTAAAATTACATGCTTTAAATATGGTAAATTAGGACACAAAGCATATATACTTGTCACACACACAAAGTTAAAAAAATATGGGTTCCAAAAGGAACTATTTTAACTAACCCAAAAGGACCCAAGAAAGCTAAGAGCAAAACTTAAAATTATGTATGCAGGTGTGTCTTACTACCCGAGCAACTAAAAGATAATGGTACTTAGATAGCATGTGCTTAAGACACATGACGGGTGATGAATCTCAATTTATCACTTTGAAGGCAAAAGATGGAGGTGTTGTTACTTTTGGTGATAATGGCCAAGGAAAAATTATTGGCATTGGAAAAATAGGTATCACACCTCATGCTTTTATTGATAATGTCTTACTTGTGAAAGGATTAAAACATAATTTACTAAGCATTAGTCAATTATGTGACAAAGGATTTAAAGTTATATTTGAATCATCTTTATGCATTGTTAAAAATCCTACAAATGAAATATGAAATTTATTGGTCATAGGCATGGTAATGTATACATTGTTGATTTGAATGATTTGAATGATCAAAATATTGATTGCCTAGTTGCTATGAATAATAAAACAGATAATAGTTGGTTATGGCATCGTAGGTTAGCTCATGCAAGCATGGATTTATTATCTAAATTAATCAAAAAGGATTTAGTAAATGGTTTGCCAAAACTTTCGTTTGAAAAAGATAAAATCTGTGATGCTTGTCAATTTAGAAAACAAACCCGAGTATCTTTTAAATCGAAAAACGTGATTTCAACCACTAGACCTTTGGAACTCTTGCATATGGATTTATTCGGTCCTACAAGAACAACTAGTATAGGAGGAAAAAGGTATGGTTTTGTCGTGATTGATGATTTCTCTTGTTTTACATGGGTTTTATTCTTAGCTAGTAAAGATGAAGCATTTCTGTCATTTCAAAAATTATTTAAAAGAATTACAAATGAAAATAATTCTTATGTTTTATCGATACAAAGTGATCATGGAAAAAAATTTGAAAATCAATATTTTAAAATTTTTTGTAATAAAAATAGAATTGAACATAATTTTTAGAAAGAAAGAACATAACTTTAGAAGAAATGACTTGTACCATGTTGTGTGAGAGTAATCTCCCAAAATACTTTTGGGCTGAAGCTATCAACACTGCATGTTATGTTTTATTTTGAAAAAGACTCCGTATGAACTTTGGAAAGGAAGAAAACCTAACATCGGTTATTTTCATGTTTTTGGATGCCTCTGCTTTGTTTTAAATAATGGAAAAACAAACCTTGATAAATTTGATGCTAAATCTGATGAAGGAATTTTTCTCGGTTATTCTTTACATAGTAGAGCTTTTAGAGTTTTTAACAAAAAGACTTTAGTAGTTGAAGAATCAATTCATGTTATCTTTGATGAATCTAATGATCTTCCATTAAGAAAGAGAAAAGGTATAAATGATGCAGATGAAATTGAAGAACAACTCAAAGATATCACCTTGAAGGACAAAGAGTATTCAGATACACAAGAGGTAAATGAAGAAAGCAATGCTAATCTACCAAAAGCCTCATAAGGTAATGATGATTTAGAAAGAGGATGGAAGTATGTTCACAGTCACCCTAAAGATCAAATTATTGGTGAATTATCTCAAGGAATTAGGACGAGATCGTCATTTAGAGATACTTGTAATAACTTAGCATTTGTTTCTAAAATTGAACCTAAATGCTATGATGAAGCTAAAAATGATGTTGATTGGATAAATGCAATGCATGAGGAACTTAATTAATTTGAAAAATAATGTATGGACTCTTATTGATAGACCTCATGATCATCAAATTATAGAAACTAAATGGGTTTTTAGAAATAAATTGGATGAATATGGTAACATAATTAGAAATAAAGCAAGACTAGTAGCTAAGGGTTATAATCAAGAAGAAGGAATTGATTTCGATGAAACTTATGCCCCTGTTGCTAGATTAGAAGCTATCAGATTACTTCTTGTTGTTGCTTGCTTTATGAATTTTAAACTATATCAAATGGATGTAAAAAGCGCTTTCCTAAATGGGTACATTGCTGAATAAGTATTTGTGGAACAACCATCCGGCTTTGAAAACCGCTTGTTTCCAAACCACGTATTTAAATTAAACAAAGCTTTGTATGGTTTGAAACAAGCACCCCGGGCTTGGTATGAGAGATTAAGCAAATTCTTGATTAGTAATGACTTTATTCGAGAAAATGTAGATACAAATCTATTTATTAAAAGATAAAATAATGATATTTTAATTATTCAAATCTATGTGGTTGATATCATTTTTGGTGCCACTAATGATTCTTTATGCAAAGACTTTGCTAAGCTTATGCAGGGAGAGTTCGAGATGAGTATGATGAGAGAATTAAATTATTTTCTCGGACTTCAGATCAAACAAAGCAAAGATGGGATTTTCATAAGCCAATCCAAGTATATCAAGGAAATGATCAAAAAGTTTGACATGGAGACATCTAAGAGTATCGATACCCCTATGAGCTCATCTTGTAGACTTGAATCTTATAATTCTGAAAAATCAGTTGATTTAAAACTTTATAGAGGCATGATAGGATCTTTATTATACTTAACTGCTAGTAGACCTGTGTTGACCCCGGATTGATTTTGATGATTACAAAACAATTAGGCAATTCTAAGCTTGATACAGGAAAGTTCGGTCGCCTTGCAAGTAAGTATCTTCGTGCAAAATTTCATTGGTAAGAAAGTATTTCATTTAATTTCTTTGAATATTTTTTATTAGCTTGGGAGTTAACTGGTTAGCTAACTTGTTATTCCATTTAGCTAGCTGGCACACCTCTCAGCTAGCTGATACATTGTCTCAGTGCTTGGCCGAACGATCTTGTATTTTAGCTAGCTGGTTAGCTAGCTTGTTAGCTAGCTGAAGTTTCTTCAGCTAAATAAAATGCTCGTCACAGTGCTTGGCCGAACGCTCTATAAATTTAGCTAGCTGGTTGGTTAACTTGTTAGCTAACTAGAATTCATTTTAGCTAACTCCAGTTGCCTGTAAACTCTCATGGCCGAATAGTTTCAAATTTTAGCTAACTATGGAGCTAGCTGCCAGGCCTTCTAGCTAGCTAACGTTTCCTTTAGTTAACTGCTTAGCTAACTATTTTATCCTAGAGCTAATTGGTTAGTTAACTATTTTTCACAGGTGAGCTTATGGCCATGAGGTTTGAAAATTTAGTTAGCTGAGGAGCTAACTCCCTCTCTCTCTGGCCGTTTGTTTTCTCTGCTTAGCTAACTGGAAAGCTAGCTATCTTTTCGTTAGTTAACTGGAGAGCTAACTAAGCTGGGCAGTTTCTATGCTATTTTTGAAATTAGTTAGCTAGTGAGCTAACTGCTATCATTTAGCTAACTGCTGAGCTAACTCCACTTCTTCTGTTATCCCTGCAGCCGAGAGCTTTAAAATTTTAGTTAGCTGGAGAGCTAACTAGCAATGCACGGCTCTTTCTTCTGACTTTTTGATTTGCCTATCAGTTAGCTGGAAAGCTAACTATCGATTGATTAGTTAGCTGGTGAGCTAACTAAAAAATCTGCACCTTTTTCTCCTAGCATTTACTTTTGCTGTTAGTTAGCTGGAGAGCTAACTAGCAATCTTTTTAGTTAACTAAAGTGCTTCCTCTAGACGTCTTTTTCAACCGTGGCCTCTCTTGTGAGCTAGCTGACTAGCTAGCTGAGGATTATTTCTTAAGTCTTGGCCGAATGGTTTCTTGGCTTCGGCTGCCTGAAGTTATTTCCAGCCAACTACCGCCTGAGTTCTTGAGTTTGCTTTTCCTCTCTTACTCTTTCTCTATTGCTATTTTAAGCTACACTTAACTTTTGGATTTATGAATTTTTGCAGTGCTTTTCCTTCCTCAAATGGAGATCAGCATTCAATGCTTAAGGGAAACATTTATAACGGTTATATTTTCTTCCTATTTTTATTTCCATTTGTTCCTAATGTATCTAACTGATATTTTTCTTGTTGGATGTTTATAAAAAGGTGGGATCTGAAGCACACCATGATAATTCAGAAAAAGAGTTTTCAAAGAGAAAGAAATCTAAGAAAAGAGCTTATATTGCATATTGTTGAGTGGTTGTTGCTGTGCATTCAAGTTCATTCATTGCTCCAAAAAGTCGTCCGAATCTTTGAAGCTTTTGAAGCAATCAAGACTTAGCTACTTCGATCTCGTTCATTTATTGTTGAGTTTATTGCTTCAAAAATTGTAAAGTATATTCTAAATATTTGCTCATTGTGGGAGCTTCTCTTTATCATTCCTTGATCGTTTTTGTAAAAGGGTTAGTGTTAACCCTGATTATTTTGGGCTTCCTTGTGCCTTGAAACAAGAGGACTAGTCTAGGTTTGGCTAGGGGATTTGGCTTCCTTGTGCCGTGAAACAAGAGGACTAGCCTGGTGTGGCTAGGGGTTTTTGGCTACCTTGTACCGTATAAACAAGAGGGCTAGCCTGGTTTGGCTAGAGGTTGTAATCGTTGTGATATGATTAGTGAAATTTCCAAAGGTTTTGGGGAGTGGATGTAGGTGCTGAGTTTGGTACCAAACCACTATAAACTTTTGTGTGTTTGTGGTTGTTTGATTTTCTACTATTATCATTCTGTGCACTCCACTACACCACTGCAAATTAAATTAGGGTTTAAGCACATACTTGCATAGTAATCAATTTTTTTTAATAACCCAATTCACCCCCCTCTTTGGTTGCTACATCTGGGAAACAAGTGGTATCATAGCAGAGTGCTCTTGATTTCTATAGCTTTGATTAGCTTGGAGCCAAAGATCAGTAGTAATCCAAATGAGTTCTATGTTGACTGAAGGACAATCAGCTAACAGACCACCTTTGTTTAATGGAACAAATTACATATATTGGAAAGCACGAATGAAAATCTTCATTCAAGCACTATATTATGATTTATGGGGAATCATAATTAATGGACCACACACATCCACTATTATGATTGAAAATATTAATATTGCAAAGCCTGAATCTAAATGGGATGAGCAAGACAAGAAATTAGCTCAATTAAATGCTAAGGCTATGAATGTTCTTTATTGCTCTCTTGATGCAAATGAGTTTAATCGCATATCTAATTGTATGTCTACTAAGAAAATCTGGGATAGACTTGAAGTCACCCATGAGGGTACAAATCAAGTCAAGGAATCCAAAATAAATATGCTTGTTCATAAGTATGAATTATTTAAGATGGATTCTGCTGAAAATATTACTGATATATTTATAAGATTTACTGACATTATTAATGGATTGAAAAGTCTTAGAAAATCTTATGCTAACAGTGATCTTGTTAGAAAAATCTTAAGATCTTTACCTAGGACATGGGAAGCAAAAGTCATGCAATTCAAGAAGCAAAAGATCTCAACACTTTATCACTTGAAGAGTTGGTCGGTTCTTTGATGACTCATGAGCTTCAGCAACGACAACATATCGATGAAGATGAATCAAAGAAGAAAAGAACTATGGCTTTGAAGAGTGTAACTCAAGAACATGAAAGTGAAGAAACCACTAGTGACAGTGAGAAAGATGATGAAATGGCACTTATTTCAAGAAAATTTAAAAGGTTCATGAATAGAAAGAAATTTGGAAATAGAAAACAATTTGTCAAAGGAGACCATAGCAAAGATAAGGAAAAGAGTGAACCTCCTACATGCTATGAGTGCAAGAAATCTGGACACATTAGACCAGATTGTCCCCTATTAAAGAAAGGATCTAAAAGAGTAAAGAAGAAGGCAATGATGGCTACTTGGAGCGACAGTGAAGCAACAAGTTCAGAAGATGAAGAGAAAACTGAAGTTGCAAATGTTTGCTTCATGGCTGATAATGATGAGGTAAGCCCTAACTTTTTAGATGACTTTACCTTTGATGAATTACAATGTGTATTTTATGAACTTATTGATGATTTTGCAAATTTAAGTTCAAAAAGCAAAGAATTAAAAATGAAATAAAAAATCTTACTCTTGAAAGAGAAAGGATTTCAAAGGATAATGAATCATTGTTAAAGGAAAATCAAGATTTAAAAAATGAAGTGGATAAATTAAAACCAATTGTTGAAAGATTTAGTCTAAGTTTAGAAAAATTGGAAATGATTTTAAATAGTCAAAGAGCTGTTTACAATAGAGCTGGTCTTGGATACAATACTTTTGAAAGACAAAAATTTTTGAAAAATATTTATGAGCATGCTGATGATTCTACTAAAATTACATATTTTAAATGCGAAAAATTGGACCCAAAGCTTATATTTGTCAAAGACAAAAGCTAAGAAAAATATGGGTTCCAAAAGGAATCATCTTGACTAAC